>JAEQBH010007690.1:0-98841 GCA_016808115.1 Tetrastigma voinierianum
AAATCAAGTCCATAGAGAAAAATAAGACATGGATGTTGGTTTCATTACTGTTCAGGCCAAGAAAAATTGGGGTGAAATGGATCTATAAAACTAAGTATAATGGCATGGAGAGTTTAGAAACTAAAGCACATTTGGTGGTACCAAGGGTACACATAGAAACATGGAATAGACTACACAGAGGTCTATGCTCCGGTGGCGAGAATGGAAACTGTGAGGATGGTAGTGGCTTTAGCAGCTCAAAGAAACTGGAAAATATTCTAGTTAGATGTGAAATTAGCCTTCCTCCATGGTGAGCTTAATGAAGATGTGTATGTTGAAGCGACAGGGGTTATGAGATCAAAGGAAGTGAGAACCAAAGTCTATAAGGTACACCTGATGCTCAATAAACTAAGAAGCAAGCTCCACGAGCTTGTGGTTTGCCCATGGGCATTTACTTTGTCAATGGCTGAAGATCTGTCCAAATGAGCATACTCTTTTCACAAGCGAAGCAAAGATGCTTGACACCCCAAATTTTTAAGAGACTAATTCATTCATCATTCATTCATTCATCATTTTCTTTTAAGGGTTTAATAATACACAAATCCTTTACATTCCCAAAATATATCAAACTACATTGTTCCAATATGTTTTACAAAAGTGTTTCAAGGCCACAACCAGGTCTTCTTCATACTCACGGCCTCGAAGGGCCATCATCTTCTTCAAATTTTTGAAGGGATCCTGACGTGGTGAAGCGAGAAGCAGAGTAAAAGTAATTTCTCTGAGGTTACTCCCCACCTAAGTCTCATCAGGTGATCGTATAGAAAACACACATTCAAGCAAGATATCTACATGAATGTCAACAGTGGAAATGTCCTCATGCCTATATCGGAGTCACTCACCGACTCCCTCATACCTACCTATGCAAGTGTGAAAAACCAATAGTCATTTTATTCGACAATAACCACTTTTAAGCAAGTTTTGTTTTAAAAGTTTGCAACCATCGGAAAACCTCAATGTTCATTGAGGATTCAATGTCGATTTTCGTATGTTCATTTATTTGTGGGCCACCGATTTTTCGGTTTTCACCGCCGCAAGCCGCACGCCGTTCCAACATTTTCACGAACTTACATCGTCGGGAATCATGTCTAACCGTGAATAACATTTAGGTCTTTCACCCTGGGGGGGGATCTACCCCATCTTGCTATGCCCAAAACATGTACATTTATTTCCATTCCTTTCAAAACCGTGTGACTCATTTGGACCTTGTCCATTACCCGAGTCCACTATTCAACTTCATACAGTGTTGACTTTACGGCCGTGTACCTAGGACACCCCACCCGGAACGCACGCAACCGATCTGCGTCCCGGGCGTACACTCACACCCGTAATATGCAATGTTTTTGTGCGTGCAATGCTATTATGTCAATTAACCATATATATAACCATCAGCATGCACCACGAACTCACGCATATTTATCCATGCTTCATATTTAAGTCGACATACTTTCTCGACACACCATATTAATATGTCGTCTGACATTGACATGTCATATTTCACGTTGCATATTCTTATGACCGTAACACCTGACGGTACCGATCGACGATGACACGCGTTGGCCACTATTCTCCACTGCAGTCTTACCGACAGCTACCTCACTTGCCGAATGCCCGTTTCCGGTATTGTGACACTGGCTGCCGGGTGAACGCCTAAATTGAATCGTCGATCGGTAACGGTGAAGCGGTCCTCATCGGTGACTACATGCGTCAGGCTAACCCGGTAGAGGCGGATTCGTCATCGAGGTGACCACTATTAATTAATTAACCGGTGGGCGGGTTCGTCGTCGGTGACATTATGCGATCGGCTAACCCGGTAGGCGGGTTGATGTGGCGTATGGCGTCAGTAACCCGGTCGACCCGTGCCTTAACTTCGGTAGCGTGTCTCTCGGCACCAGCTGGCGGTACCTTAACCAGCAATGACCATAGTGCCTTGCTTTGGCGACCACATTGTCCTTCACTGCATTTGAACTAAGTACCTCAACTGGTCGGACTAACCACTGCCTTCCCCTCACCCATCAGGAAACCTGTCAGGGACTCATCGATCGACTAACAGCCAGGCAGGATGCCTCGCGGCGGCAAGAATGCGTTAACCCCCGACTGTTGTGTACCTTTCCACTAAGCCGGCACGGGTGCCTTAACTACACGGCGGTAGTGCGCTGCCTGCCTAATGGCCGGGTGCCTTGAACAGCAGTGCACCTCACCACTAGCCAGCCCAGGTGCCTTAACCCAGGCTGCAGGGTACCTTTCCACTAGTCGGCTCGGGTGCCTTAACCTAGGCGGCAGTGCGCCTTACCACTAGCTGGCTCGGGTGCCTTAACCCAGGCGGCAGTGAGCCTTACCACTAGCCGACTCGGGTGCCTTAACCCAGGCTGCCCTATTAGCCTCCAACTAGCGGACAAAATTTTGTAACCACTCACCCGTCGGGAGCTCGTCAGGGGAGCTCATCAGGGGAACCATTAGTCTAACTTGACTGACCGGACGCCCCTGCAGCGGGCACAGTACCTCAACCCGATTAGACGGTGTGCCTTAATTAAGCAGGCTACCAGGTCCCATATAAGAATTTTCAAAAGCCTAACATCAAGTCCACTGATGTGGCCACAATTTACCAGAAAGGCACACTGTCAAACTTCCTTTCCTTCCCACCTAACAACTAGTTCTAAGACCCAGTTAACGTGTACTAACCCTATGTGGCAGCTCCTCATGGTTCAACACATAACCAGACATCCCCCTTAGGGCAATACAACCACCACACAACCCTTAGGTAGAAAGTAACCAAAGTAGGAAAACCTACCTCATGGGTTTGTCGAACTCACAACTCGGTCTCTATGTGAAGTCGCTACTTGGTGAGGGTGGACTCTTCCCCTCTTGCTCCGCTGAAAGCATGGATCCGATCGTCGGAGAAAATTTGAAGAGAAGGTAGAGTTTCTCCCTCCAGCTCCCTCCTTCAATTTGGTTTTTCTCCCCCCTTTTTCTGCCCCTCCTCCCAACCAATTTGGTTAAGATGCGTCAGAGAACTTGTCCTCTCACTAGCCACATGTCACATTTTAAGTGGCCACCTTGGATTACACCTTATCCTTATCCATCTACCTTGAGATTTTCACCCCATGGCATGATGCCATGTGTCCCAAGTGAGCCCCACTTGACCTCAAGTTTATTTGCTTATGCCTTGAGACCGCATGCGCCTCTTGGCCTGGCGATGCCAAGTTTCACGCATTCCTCTTGATGCCTCAGCGTGAAATTCGATTGTCTGAATTCAGAGTCGACCGGTGGCTCCGATCTCGTGAGACGGTCCCAACGGTGAAGTCCGTTTCGTCCTCCGAGATCTAGAAAAATTCCGGATTTTGACCGAAATTATCTTTTTCTGAAAAATTAGGATTTTCCGGGGTTTCACATTCTCCCCCCCTTAAAATAATTTCGTCCCGAAATTCCACGTAATCAAAACGAATCTCAATCGTATGCAACGTGCACTATGTCATGCATGTAAATCAACCATCTAATTAATTTTTTTTTTTTTTTTTTTTTGTGAAGCAACTAAGCTGCGTGCCTTCATCCCACACAAGCAAAGAAGGGATAGGTGGCCCGCATTGCGTCCTCACGCTCCCACGTAGACTCCTCAATTCCACGGTGCCGCCATAGCACTCTCACTAGCCTTACGGTCTTGCGTCGCAAAACTTGATCGAGCTATCATAATTATGCGGTCCTTCCTCGAAGGTCCCATCGATCCAACCTCCAATCCACCAGCCAATCCATTACATGGTACAGTGCAGGTGTACCTCCGGAGCATGGAGACGTGAAATACTTCGTGGACACCTGACATGCTGGGCGGTAAAGCCAACCGGTACACTCCAGTGCCTACCCTCTCGAGTATCTCGAAAGGCCCAATAAGCCTCGGCGATAACTTCCCTCACTTGCTGAACTTGACCACTCTCTGCTTGGGCATCACCCAGCCCCGAGAAGGCGTGATCTCAGCCCCCCGGAACTCTAAGGGTCGACGTCGCACATCAACATAACTCTTCTGCCGACTATGAGCCATGAGAAGACGCTGCCGTATCAAGCTCACCTTCTTGGAAGTGTCTCTAATCAGGTCAGGATAAGTGATGGAGCTCTCTCCTCGGTCCATTCTGCCAGTGTCTGCGTGGCCTCCCTTGTGCCTCATATGGTGCCATTTGTATACTTGCACGAAAAGTTGTTATAGGCGAATTCCACTAAGGAGTAAATGCTCTTCCCAAGCGCCTCATGATCTAAGGCAGCATGCTTTCATGACATGTCCTCAGCACAATATGGTCATTCGTCGACTAATTAAATACATGGGTGGGAAGGCTATACTCATGGTTGTAGTGTGCCCATAACCTTTTGGAAACTCTACTCAAGAAGTCGCGTATAAACCTCGGGTCTCTATCCCAGATGCTATGAATCTTGGTACTCCATGTGGCCAGGACTATCTCTTGGATGTACGTTGGCGAATCTCTCAGTGTGAAGGTCATCATACGGTAGAAAATGAGCTGACTTCGTGAGCTGATCTACTATCACCCATATGGCATTATGTTTAAGCGGTGTCGGGTGGCAAATGGGTCTAAAGTCGTAAGTGACGTGCTCCCATTTCCACTCGGCTACCTCACGTGGGTGGGTAGCCTGGCGGTTTCGATGCTCGGTATTAACCTGGCGACACGTGAGACATCGTCGAGCAAAGTCTCCTACGTGTCTCTTCATTCGCTCGATGAAATGCGGCGATGAAGATCCGGTGCAATCTTAGTGCCACTGGATGCCGCAATGTCGGGGCTTGATGGAACTCACTGAGGATCTCTCTCTCGAATCGATTATTGGGAACCACTACATCCTCACATACGAAGCCCCATCACAGCGGAGCGGTCGAGCTCGTCACACATGCTGGCGTACGTCCACTGATGGACACCTAGCTGCATTGTCACGCGCCCAGGACTTCAATCCACTCACCCTTGATAGGAGCGGTGTAGCCTTAAACTCCCAGCGTACCTTGAGTCGCTCGTTGTACTCACGGCCCGGCGCTCCTGGATCTGGCGTCATGGCTCTCGGGAAGGCTATAATAGCGATACTCCGTGACTTAGGCTAAAGCATCGACCACCATTTGCTACGGTGGTAATGCAAAGTAAGTCATAATCCTCTAGAACTCCGTCCATATGCGTTGCCTCGTATTGAGATCGTACATTAATATGAAAATATACTTCAGGCTTTGTAGTGCAGTGCACTTCTCCTTCCTCACCATATAAGTAGTGGCGCGAATCTTGGCCGAAGACTATGAGCGCCAATTCCATGTCGCGTGGGGTAGTGCTCATGATTCTTCAAGCGGCGAGAACCATAGCTACTACCCTCCACATTGCATCAAAACACATCAGTCAGGCCCTCGAGTCATCATAATATCTTATGTATACACCTCCCTGTCAAGGGACTATGTCGAGATAGGGGCATGGTAAACCTCCTGCCAGCTCCACGAAATGCCTCCTCGCATCGGTCATCCCGATCAAACTTGACCTCCTTAGGGTCCCGATCTCGTCGCAAATCGTACTTGTCGGGAGAAATCCTCAATGAATCTCTGTAGTACCAGCCAATCCTGGCTGCGTATCTTGAAGGCGACTTGGCCTCTCCCGACTCATCATGGCCTCGACCTTCTTTGGGTCCCTTGACACGCGATCGCCGACCTGCACGTGTCCCAATCTCACCTCGATGGCGAATCACACTTATACTTGAACTTGGCGTACAGCGGAGTGGTCTCGGCAAGCGTAAAATGATCCTCAAGTGATACTCATGCTTCCCCCTCGTGGTGATCAGTATCATCCACGAAGACCACGACAAAGCTAGTCTAGATAAGTTTGGAATACCCCTATGCATGAGGTCCATAGATATCTGGCGCATTCATCCCGTCTAGAAGGAACATCACCCAGTAAACTCGAAGTGCCCATGCCGAGGTCTAAGCGTCTTAGGGATATCAGTCTCCCTAACCCTCAGCTGATGGTATCCGGTGCGAATCTATCTTGGAGTAGACTCGCGCCCCTCTCAGTGATCAAACAGTGGTCGATCTCGTGATGGGTCTGGAGTTCTTGATCGTAACCACTGATCAGGCTGCACGTAGTTGATGCACGGTCGAAGGGTCTTGTCTTTCTTTTCGCGAATAGGCAGGACGCCCCATGAGGCCGGAAGTGCTCGGCTGGCAATGAACCCCCTTGTCACAGCGACTCTGAAATTTGGACTGCAGGCTCCTGCTGACTCAGGCGGTGCCATCCTATGAGGAGTCATAGAGATGGGTGATGTACCAGGGGTGTAACTTCGTCTGAAATCTGACCTCTGCGGGCAATCCGGGTAAGCTCGCTCTTGGAAAAACATCCTATGCTTGCGGACTACGGTAGGCTGAGTGCAGTCTCACCTCGTCCTTTAGGGTAAGGCTTCTTGTAGCCACCCTGACAAGCGTCACACGACACGGACTCATTACCTTTGTACGGGAAAAATATCATGTTGTCCCCACGAAATACTACTGAGTACCATCCTGGCATTGTAGGCGGTAACCTAACTACGCTCCACGATCGATAGCGACCACGTAAGTTTGTCGGCTGATCCATTCAAGGATGACGTCGAACTCGGACATGTCAAGCCCTAGGTCCTTTGTGAGTAGAATCTGAGATCTCTAACTCTTACACACGACATATCATCCCTATCCTCGCCCTAATCCCTAGGGGAGAACTCACATATAGGGTTCCTCGAGGCTTCAGCCTGCAAAAATGACTCATCCTGGCCGTCTTGTGATGAATGAATGCGAAGCACAGGAATCAAATTGCACTCTTGCCCGCATGGGGAATCTGTGGCTGCACCTGTGCTGTTTGATCTGCTGGCTTAGCCGGTGGTGTGATGGCGTAGACACTTCCCTGTACCCCTGATGTCCTGGCCTGTGGGCCCTGCCCTCGGTCTCGACCCCTGTCCTGACCCCTCTGGCCTGTCTGTGCAGTAAGAGGTGCTCGTACAACACTCACGGGACGTGCGATTCCTTTGACTCATCTTGGGGGTGGAAAGACGAGCGTAGCCCGCTTGTCCCCACGAAGGCCGGGGCTGGCCGGTCAACTCCCCAGATCCTTGCCTCAGTGGTGTCCGTTCATATGCAGGCGTGTAGAAAGCAGTCGTGGTCACTGGATGACCCTCTGACTTCCGGAGTCTAGCATCCTTGGCCACGATGGCTGACTCAAATCCTGGTGGCAAAGCCTTCGACTTCTTTCTTTTGAGCTAAGAAGAAGGCCGACTCTCCCTCCTCTTGCCCTTTAGCACCGCATCTCGAATGCTTTCAGGTGCGTGCTCGATCTTCGCTCGATGATGGTGTACTGACCATCGAGTCCATGTCTTATGAGTTATGTCCTACAATCTTGCCTGGATGGACAACTTCGGCCCCCATCCTCGAACTGACTTGGCGGCGTGTTGGCCACGTGTCATCCCAAGCGTGCAGCTGCGTGAATCACGGCTGCGTAGGTACGGTCATGATCTTGTCTCAGCTTAAGGAACTCCCAAGCCTTCTCATGTCTAGCAGAAGCCGGAAAATACTTCCCCATGAATAGTCTGCGAAAATCATCATGTCACCCAGCCTCCAAGTCCACGGAAGTGGCGACCTCCCCACCGAATCCCCGGGACTCACCCTCCAGTTGGAATGAAGCCAAAACGGCGTAATCCGAGTAGTATCAGAGGTGATCTCCATGGCCCGGAGAACCCTCTCAATCTGACGGAACCAATGGTCGGCTACCATCGGGTCCCCTCCTCCTGGGAATGTCGGAGGATGATGTGCCTTGAACCTCTGGAGGTTATTGGCACCTCCCTGACCTTTAGGCTGCATCGGCTTATTGTAGCGTGGCTGTGCGGCGCCCATGGCCTCTTGAAGGCCTCTGATCAAAATGGGTGGTGCTTGGCGCACCTCGTGGGCGACCTCTACGCCCAGATCCTCGACTTGCCATCCCCTTGCATGTGAATGGCAAAGAGTTATCAATTTCAAGTTCATACGTATGAACCCTTTAGTGTTCTTGTTTTCCATATACATTTTATCCAAACCCTATAATTCGTACGATTAGTAACAACAATCATGCACACACAACCAAAGCATACATACGACAACACACAATGCATGCTATGATCTAATCTTGTCCCGTGGACTCCTAGGTAACCTCCTTCCTAGACTTGATACCCAACTATGGTATGGACATCCATTTTCTAAGCACTTAGGTAATTCTAACTGACCACCAACACCGAGTTGTAATGCACCTTAATGACCATCGGCGTGAACCCATGTCCCTCGAGCCACTAAGTACTCGTATGCACAGGCTCCCGATACCAAGCTATGACACCAAAATTTTAGGAGTCATTCATTTCATCATTTTTTAAAGGGTTTAATACACAACTCCTTTACATTCCCAAAATATATCAAACTACATTGTTCCAATATGTTTTACAAAAGTGTTTCAAGGCCACAACCCGGCCTTCTTCATACTCACGGCCTCGAATGAGCGTCGTCTTCTTGCGTACCTGAAAGGGGGATCCCACGACGGGGTGAGCAAAGCCCAGTAGAGTAATTTCTGAGGTTACTCCAGCCTAAGTGTACATCTGTGATCATCTGAGAAAACACACATTCCACGAAGATATCTACATGAATGTCAATGTATGAAATGTCCTCATGCACATATCTAGGAGTCACTCACCGACTCACTCACACCTACCTATGCGAGTGAAAAACCAAGCGTCATTTTATTCAATGATAACCACCAAAACAAGGTTTTGTTTTAAAGTTTACAACCCATCGGAAAAGCCTCCAATGTTCATTTGGTTGTCCCGATTTTCGTATGTTCATTTATTTGTGGAGCCCGCGGATTTTTGGGTTTTTCCGCGTAGCCGCGGCGCACGCCAGTTCCGACATTTCGAACTACGTCGTCGGAATCTCATGTCTAGCGAGTGAATAAAATTTGGGTCTTCACCTGAGAGGGATCACCCCGTCTTGCTATGCCTGAAAACATGTACATTTATTTCCATTCCTTTCAAAATATGTGACTCATTTGGCCTTGTCCGTGCAGAGTCATGATGACACCAACTACGGTGTTGACTACTGGTAGATGTACGGGACACCCCACTTAGAACACCTAACCCAATCTGCGTGCGAGCCGTACACTCACACCCGCTGTCATGCGATGTTTTCGTCTTACGTCTGATGCTATTATGTCAATTGTATATATATAACCATCCATGCACACATACTCATGCATATTTATCCATGCTTCATATTTAAGTCAAGCATACCTTCCTCGACACACCATATTAATATGTCATCTGACACACATCCCAGCATATATTTTCACATTGCATGTTGTTCACCTGACTCCTTAACACAACCAGTCACCAGATCAACTTGACCTGGATTGGCCACTGTTCTCCACCTAACAATCTTACCCGGACCGCCTACCTCACTTGCCCGGACACCCATTTCCAGCTAGACCTTGGGCACTCACGCCCAGGTGAACGTGCAGGAATTGAATCTCACGTCACGCGTCCGTTTAACCCGGTGGACGGTCCGCAAATCGGGGTGACTCTATCTTGTCGGCTAACCCAGTCGACGATTCGTCATCGGGGTGACCTATTCTGTCAATTGGCAACGTCGGGCGGTTCCTAAATCGGGGTGACCACATCTTGTCGGCTAACCCCTGACCAGGGCGGTTCCTCATCGAGGTGACCACATCTTGAATCATTGGCCCGGCCCGGGTAGTTCTTCATCGGGGTGACCCTATGCCTCGAGCAGCCAGTGACCATGTGCCTTAACCAACTAGCCATGTCCCTCGACACCCGGTGGCGGGAACCTTAACCAAGCCAGGCCGAGTGCCTGCTTCGACCAATACATTGTCCTTCCTTAATGGGACCAAGTACCTGAACTAGCGGATTGACTGCCTTCACCTCGCCCATCGGAAACCTATCCAGGGACTCATCGGAGTCTAGCTAACCCTAGCCAGGCAGGATGCCTCCTGGCAGTGACACAGTACCTAACCCGACCTGTTGTGTGCCTTTCCATGTGAGCTTCAGGTGCCTTAACCCGGCTGCGGTGCGCTACCCATTTAGGCCGGCCAGATTGCCTTAACTTGAGCGACACCTCGCCACTAAATGACTCGGGTGCCTTAACCCAGTACGAGGGTACCTTTCATGTAGGCACAGGTGCCTTAACGAGGCGGAGTGCGCCCCTGTAGGCGGCTCGGGTGCCTTAACCCGGAGCGGTGAGCCTTACCAACTAGTGGAAACCGGGTGCCTTAACCCTGTTTTGCCTAATGCCTCCAAGCTAAATGGGACGAAGTACCTTAACCCTCGCGTCAGGAGACCTCAGGGGACCCATCCAGATGAAGCTCGTGCAGGGAGCTCATCAGGGAACCATTAAGATCGGTAGCTTGACCCAGAGGCGGATGCCTTACCTTGGCACCTTGAGTACCTGTTGATAGGCTAGTGTGCCTTAATTTAAGCTTAGGCTACCAAGGTCCCATATAAGAATTTCCAAAAGCCTAACATCAAGTCCATTGATGTGGCCCTGATTACAGAAAGGCACAACTGTCAGGCTTCCTTCCTTCCCACCTAACAGCTAGTTAATGCACAGTTGCGTGTCTTGCCCACTATGTGGCGACTCCTCATGGTTTAACACCTGACGGACATCCCCCTTAGGGCAATACAACCACCACACAACCCTTAGGTAGAAAGTAACCAAAGTAGGAGAAAACCTACCTCCTGGAGTTTGTCGAGCTCCCCCAGCCTTCTGGTCTCTATCTACGAAGTCGCTAGTGAGGTGGACTCTTCCTCTTCTTCGCTTAGCACTTGATCCGTCGTCGGAAAATTTAGAGAGAAGGTAGAGTTTCTCTCCCTCCAGGCTCCTGTGTTGGTTTTTCTCCTAGTTTTACCTTTATACCTCCCGACCAATTTTGGTTAAGATGAGTCAGAAAACTTGTCCTCTCACTAGCCACATGTCACATTTTAAGTGGCCACCTTGGATTACACCTTATCCTTATCCATCTACCTTGAGATTTTCACCCCATGGCATGATGCCATGTGTCCCAAGTGAGCCCTACTTGACCTCAAGTTTGGTACATAGCCAAAAATTGGACCGCACGCGTAACGCCTCTTGGCCTGAAATGTGCCAAGTATCCTGCATTCCTCTTGGTGCCTCGAACGTGAAGTCGATTGTCGAATTGACGAAATTCGGCCAGGGTGGCTAGATCTCGTGAAGACGGTTCCAACGGTGAAGTCTGTTTAGATCCTCAGAGATCTAGAAACATTAAGTTTGCCAAAGGAAATACCTTTTACGAAAAATTAGGATTTTCCGGGGTTTCACAAAAGAAGGTAACATACTTATTATAAGTGTTTATGTTGATGATCTAATCTATACTAGTGATGATGAGTAGTTTCAAGTGTTCAATGATACCACGCTTTGGGTTCGGGAGAAAGAATATATTATTGGACACTCAATGTACTTGAAAATAAAGCACTTTATGTTTGAAGGACAATAGTGAGGAAAAGAAAACATTGGAAAAGTAAAAGGAAAAGAAAAGAAATAAATTTAATGAATTATTTTAAACACAAAATAGTAAGTAATTTAAATTTTTTATAAGTTTTTTAATAACTATAATTGTATTAAACAATGTTTTAAAAAATCGGACTGAATTGGTCCATTGATCGGCCAATTTTCTGATTCGGTTCTACTCCTAGAACGGATGTATATTAAACCAGAGTGAAATCGTTCAAACTAACAATAGACAATAAATCATCTAGGGATGGCTTTAGACTTTTTTTTTTCCTTAATTTTTGCATAACTTATTAAGTAAAAAAGCAAACGTAAATTAACTTCATTTTATTATGAATATATTTAAATTTAAATATGATATATTTTAATAAAAATTAAAATATGAATATATTTATATTTATATATTAGAATCTTGATGATATAAGCAAAAAATAATATTATATTATATATACATATATAATTTTATATTTAATAATATATAAATTATATTTATGACTTTATCCATCACACACCAAACTCTCAACTATTAACTTAGAAAAATTTCATAAAATGAAAAATAAGAAAAATATAATATAATTTGCTATCAAATGAATAAGTTTAACATGTGTTAACTATGGAAGCTTTGATGAACAATAAAATGAATTAAGAACCAAGATAAATAAATCATCATAAAAATGCATGAGAGGTTTTGCGTGGATTCGGCTAATTATGTCTACATTCATGGATGAGAGAATATTTTCACTGTTCTTGAAAACACAAAGAACAAGGTTGGAATATCAAAGTATTGCAACGACCAGGAAAAATCACAAAATCACGAAACTTATGATGCTCATAATACCGAGAAAATACCTCATAAAAATTCCAATCTCTCGAACTCTTATATCTCTCTCTCATATCTTTATTTTCTTCTCGTGACTCAGAAAATATTTATAGGGATAATTAAACGATTTTCCCTTATTACATAAGGAAACATAATATTACAATAATATAACAAATAGGAATTATCCTATAAAATATTATTTAAAAAAAGAATTAATACTAAATAGGAATTTGAGATATATTCTAACAACATGATTTGAAGTTAAAAGCTTCCTTAAGCTTAAAAGTCTCCAAAATTCTTTGGATAAATAAAATAAATGATTTTAAAAGCAATAATCAATGTTTTAAAAACCGGACCGGTGACTAAATTGGAAAAGTTACCGGTTTACTGGTCGGACGGCGGTCAAATTGCGGTTGAACTGTGAGACCCTAGAAAATTCCAATTTTCTGAAAAAGGGCAAAATCGTAATTTCAGTAAAAATCCGAAATTTTTCTAGATCTTGGATAAAGAAACAGATTTCACCATTGGAATCGTCTTCTGCAATCCCCATTCTGTGTCGAATTTTGTGGTCAAAGACGGTCGAATTTCATGGCGTTTTTTGAGGAAAGCGGCGTCGTGTAGGACACTTAGCGAAATTTGAGTGGCACTTTAAGTTTCGATGTCAAGCCTCCAGTTCAGTCAACTTGGGCTCAGGTGGGACCTGATGACACATGGCATGATGCCATTTGGTTGAAGAAATCAAAATCGAAGGGATATAAGGGGAATTTTAGAATTTGTTAAATTGAAAAAGACAAAATAGTCAATAGTGTTGTCTTATCAAATTTGAAGACAAAAAGAGACCAAAACGATGCAGGAGAAAAGGAGGTGTAGAAAGGTTAGGTTTTGATATTTTTAGTGAGAAGGTGCCAGCTCTCTCTGCAGATTTCAGGAGATCGGTTCGCCAGTTTCTTCGGCCAGAGAAGGAGAGTCGGTCTCTGTGGCGAGGACAACGCGTGGACTCCGGTTTTAAGGAGTTTCGACAAACTCCGTGAGGTAGGGGTTTTATCCTACTTGTTTTACACTTTATTTAAGTGTTTTGTGATGTTTGAGTTGATTGAGGCCATGAGGGGCCGTTTGATGGAATCAGTCCCGAGCAGGGCTTGGGTGTGGGAATTTTTGGAGCACTTTTTGGTCGATCTGTAGCGGTTTAGGGGCTAGTGGGTGTTGGGTGATAATTTATGAAATAAATCATGTATTGATGATGTGTAGGAGCCGGATATGGCCGTGGAAATCGGTTTCAAAAAGTGGAACAAATGTTGGATGAGTGGAAATTTTGTCCATGGACGACCATGCTGTAATTTTAGGGCAGTTAAAATCAGTCCGGGTTTGTGTGGTGGACCAAAATCGTCCACATATGTTGTGGCAGATTGTTGAAATGAATGGCTTGGTATGTGTGGAAATAGATAGGTTAAGACATGATATTAATGTGTTAACACAATGACACAATTATATGGAATAAAATTGTGTTGTAAGTCATTGGAGATGATATTGTAAATTGCCCAAGTGAGCTAATTTGGGGATGGTTGATGTGTTGAATTACATGTGTGTAATTGTAATTGATTGAGAATATGCATATTGACATATTGTATAAATGGTTTGAAAATGGCATAATGCATTTCATATGCTAACTAGGTAACCTAGAAGTTAAGTGTGAGTGCATGACATGGTTTTTGTAAAGAAACAATGGACATAAGTTTTTGAGAAAGGAATTTCACGGGATGATATTGGGAGGGTGGGTTGGGAGATGGACGACGGATCATATCGGATGAGGATCATGTTTATTTCGAGCTCATCAGCCAATTAAGCCTCTGAAGGGTAGTCGTATTTTAGAATATTTCGGTAGTATATTTTCAGAACAACAAGATTTGTTTTGAAAATGATTATTTTTTCTCATACATGGCTTAGGCAGAGTGCAGGTGAGTCGGTGAGTTGGTGAAGGCTCGTGACATGGGGTGATCATGTAGACATTCAAGTAGGATCACGTATTTACTTGAGTGTGTGTTTATTTTGGAGCATTGCATATGCACTTAGGTGGAGAGTAACCCATTTAGGGTGATTCCACTACTGGGCGATAGCTCACCCTATCGAGGGAACATTTTTTTCAGGTACAGGGAGTGTTCAAGAAGATGGCTCATATAGAGGCCGATTTTCAAGAAAGCCGGGTTATGGCTTTGATGCTTTTGGATATAACATGTATTAGAATGTTAGATTTTAATATGTGTTTGTATAAGAGTGTAATCAACTCTTGAATTATGGTGATATAATTGGTAATGATTTTTGGATGAGTATTGGTTTATGAGCCCAAAAGGCATTTTTACTCATGTATGCGTCTCATGATACGAGACATATAGATTTTCTCGCAAAGCTGACAAATAACTGACACCCCGTGCCTGGGGGCGTCACATGAATCTCAGCGACATAATAAATATATTATTTAAATTTAAAATACATAATTAATAACATTTAAGATATTATTTATTACTTTTTATATAAATAAATATTTTTAAATTATTTTCAAATATGTATAATGTTTAAATATGAAACATATTAAAATGGAATAAACTTATTTATATAAATATATGCTTTTAATTGTAGTGAATATATAATTTTTGTTAACATCTAAAATAATCACAATGTTAGAACACAACGATAGAATGTCTCTTGTAACTTCCCCCTTCTATGTTCGAATCCATGAGCTTGTAGTATTTGATTAAATTTTTAAATTACGTCATGAAAGGAAAATGGGAAGAAGTTGTACGTAGGTATAAGGAGTATCCATGGGCTCGGAATGCGAAGCTGACTAGATCAGGGGAGACAGCATTGCATATAGCTGTAATAGAAAAGAAAGAGTATACAGTTGAAAGACTAGTTGAATTGGTTGATGCAGCTGAATCGATAGATTTATTTACAACTACTGTAAGACTCCCTTGATTAACAACAATAACTTCATCATCATGCACCATGAAAAGCAACTACTGAAATTTTCATTTATTTTTATTATTGTATCTCCTTGTCAGTGTGTCTTTTATTTTTTTTTGGAAATAATCTCCTTATTGGTGTTGAGATTTTATTAATTGTGCTTGTATATATTTTTTGCAAGGTTTGCATGTGAAGAACCCGACTAATAATGAACCAGTAACTATGGCCCATTCCATACCAATTACCCAAATAAAAAACAGGCCTGAGGAAATTCGAGAGGACAGCAAGACACTTATCATCTTTTTTCAACCATTGCTCAAAATGCTGCAGAAAATGATTAAAATTCCCGCAGGTTGGTGAAAGCAGTCATCTTTTTGTACCCAAATTTAGACTATATTTTCTTTCAAGGATCGGAAGGAAAATGCAAGGAGTAGAAAAAGAAAAAAAATGTAGAGTTGATGTGAATAGATTATTTTTATTTCCTATTTCAGATTTATCTTTAATCCATCAGTTTATAAGGATTAAATAATTTTTTTTTATATGACAACCCAACTTCTTGACATATTATATATATTTTAACAGAGCTTTTCAAGAAAAAACAAACAAACAAAAGCACTACTACATTGGGCCTCAATGGTTAAATACTTATATATTTCAGTGGTGACCTGTGTTTGAATCACCCCATTCACAAATGGGATTTTTTTCAAAAAAAATTAGTTAGAGTAGATGGCGCTACCATTGTTCCTTAGGTGGCTCTGCCCCTGCTACTACTGCTACCACATACAAAAAATTATACTAGATTTCAGTGATAAATTATTTAATGCATGGATTATTTAATAATTTTAAAAATTATCATCATTTAAACATAAGACTATAAGATCCGAGTTATTAGCATTGCTATATAAAATAAAATAAAAATTACATTTATTTACATTTAGCTGTTACCATGTCATATTGCATGTCTCATATTTTTATCGATCTCTTTGCTAATGATCATGAATGTTGCCAAGACCAATTCATTCTACAGTTTCAGGAACATATAAACAGGATTTACCAACGCCTGACGTAGAGGACCTTGAAAGAGACCCTGATGCTCCGAATCAAGGTAATTAATTGTTCTACAAAAGTATGAAATTGAAAAAGTTTATGAGCAAATTTCACAATATATATGAATTTAAAATAAAAATCAAAGTTATAAACATTAAAATATATACTATTGATATTATAAAATTTCCATCAATAGAAATAACTTATATAAATTAAAATGAGCTAATACAAAATCTAATATCTTCTTAACTTAATTTTTGGGCTACAACCTATCAAAGAATTAGGGTTTAAAATAGTTGTTTTTTTTCAGTTCTCAAAAGTTACTCCAAACAAGGCACGGATATTACTTTGTTCTGAATAGTTCTTCAAATATTCATTATAAAATTGGCTATGAAAAACTTGAGATAACGTGCAACAGAATTGAAATATTTTAAAAATTTTGACAAATTATGACAAACACTAGAAGATTAAAATACATTTTATGTAGGATATGTTTGGTTGTTAAAATTTTTTTAGAGAAATTACTAGGAAAGAAAATTGAGAGAAGAAATAGAAAGAAAAATTGGAATAAAGAAAAAGATAAAGATATAATGATGAATTATTTTGGCTTATTACATTGTTCAATCATTTTATTTATTTTAATGAACTAGTATAAAGATTAAATTAGTAAAACATTTATAATTTTCTACTAATTTTAATAATATTTTATATTCTTTGAAATTTTTGGTATGACAACCAACCATGAAATTAAAAATAACTTTTTAAACATTTTTTCATACCTTTTGAGAATTAAATACAGCCATAATGCTACTTAAGTATTGCCTTTTTTATTTTTTTTTCCTTTTTCTTAAACACCTAATTCTAGTTATAGTACAAAAATAAAAAAATTTATTCCCTTAATACTAGCTCATGGATTCGGTTATGGCAAATCTCACACTCGGAATCTTTGTAAGAACCAAATACTACAATATAGTATGCAGTTAATAAAAGTAAAAATATATATATTAAAAATATGCCAAGTGGGTAGAAGTTAAAAAAATATTATTTATTTAAAAGAAATGAAAAACCAACAAGTTTTAGAAATATTAAATCTGATTTTTTTTATTAAACATGAAAAATATATATTTTAATATTTTTTCATTTTATTTATATTTTTTACCCATAAAAACCTAGGAGATACAAAAAATTAAGCAGTTGATGATATTTTTATATATATATATATATATATATATATATATATATATATATATATATATTATATTTATTTCATTTTTCAAAAGGAAAATGTATCTTAATAATATGATAGGTGTACGGTTGATTGGTGTCTATAATGATGGATTATTTATGGGGACCAACAATGTATTATTGTTATTATCATTATTAATATTATTATTATGGTATTCTTCTTTAAAATTATTTCACTCTTTTTTCTTTTCATTATAAAGATTGAACTATGATATTCACTTTCATTCATATTCTCTCATAAAATGATTTTTTACAGTATTTTTTTAACTTCCCTAATATTTTCAAACCAAAGAAGTAAAAGTTTTATCACATACAAAATGACTTTTGAATAAAAGAAACAACTTCTTACAAAAAGTAATATTTTCTTGACTTTTATATTAAGTTATATTTATCTTTATAGCCATAAATTCTTTTAAAAATTCATTTTAAGTTTAAAATGGTATTTCACTTTCAAAAATTACTCAAACCAAGGTATCATATCCCATACAAGGCATATCTATGCGGATATGCGGATAATATCCTTGGATAGGATCCTTGTACAAGGCATGGGTATTAATTTGTTACTTGAGGTGATGTGCAAAAATTTAAATATTTAAAAAAAAAAAAACAAGACAAACTTGTTACTATTTTATCCCTAAAGGATTAAAATACATTATAACTAAAAATAAAATAATAGAAACCCATGAATTATTTTATTTGTTATTTTAAAATACTCTCCTTTTCTTAACTCATCAATATAAAATTTACTGTTAAAATTATATAAAATTTTAACTAATTTTAATAATACTTTCAAATTTTCATTGACAATCAAATATGATAAAAAAATTTCTTATTATTTTTTCAACCTCAATGTTACTTAGGTGCCATTTGCTTTATTTATTTATATTTGTTTTACTTAATTTAAAAAAACATTTAAAATTAAGTACTACTTGATAAGACAACTACTACGTCTAAAACATCTATATTCTATGTGCAAATGAGGAATTGGTTTCAAATGTAGGCAAAGGATCACGAATGAGAAGGTGATGACTATCAAATTTATATCTATATCGCAATGT
Source organism: Tetrastigma voinierianum (assembly GCA_016808115.1). Taxonomy (NCBI): domain Eukaryota; kingdom Viridiplantae; phylum Streptophyta; class Magnoliopsida; order Vitales; family Vitaceae; genus Tetrastigma; species Tetrastigma voinierianum. The sequence goes on from JAEQBH010007690.1 coordinate 18,707, forward strand.
GGTCCGTTGTTGTATTAGGGTATGTCAAGATCCCACTTGCCATCCCAACTTACGTTAGCACATATATATATATATATATATATTGGAAGTGTAGTAATGCGGTCTTCGTGTTTGTTCAAAAAAAAAAAAAGAACCAGAAACAAAAATTAATAATTTTTAAGTCTTCAAAATTTGAATGCAACATAAAATCGAAAAAATTGTAACGGTCGTAAGCGTTAGTCTACGTAAATGGAAAAAAAAGTTCTAAAAATTCTTCTTAAAAGTGTTTTAGAGAATTTACTATACCTCTCACTGCAAGCCATTTCCTCACTTCACACTCACATAGGTGATTTCTTAACATATAGTTTACAATCATTAAAAGCTTTTTTGTTTAACCTTCATATATTATTAATATCGGTTTTTGGTCCGAGAATGGTAAAATAAATTGTGACAAAGATTTCCTGTTCCGTCTTCATAACTTAGTTAACTTTTCAACTAGATCCCCGATCTCCAAATAATCCAGTAGGGTGTCCGCTATGATGACTTGTTTAGGAGGCCTTAAACCCACTTTGATGTTTTTGCAATCTCCTATCTAGTTAGGCCTTTTGTCAATGGATCCGTAATATTATCTTTTGACTTTACATTGTAAAACCCGAGAACAATTCAATTTTTTTGAAAAATGGTAAAACGGTAATTTCGTTGAAAATCGGAATTATCTAGTCTTGATGACAAACGGATTGTGCCGCGTAAATTCGCCTCGCAAATCTAGTGACCTTTGAAAAGTTTCACTAAATTCGAGACAAATGTAATATTTTACTAATCTGGGTGATAAATCGCCGCTGATTCTTGGGGTGGATCTAGATTTTTATGAAAAATCTCGAAGTCGAAATGATTCTTGAGTTAAAGTTCATTTAAAATAATTGAACTGAAAAGAAATAAAATTTTTTGAAACAGAAACAGACCCAAATGAGGTAATATAAGTTATGTATCTAGATGATAATAATAATAATCATAATAATAATAATAATAATAATAATATAATATTATAATAATAATAAAATGAAAAAAAAAAACATCATAAAAAGGATAAAGGAGAAGTCAAATGGCGTGGGAGAGAGAGAGGCGTCGGGGTAGAGAGAATTTAAAAAAAAAAAATTTCTTTTTTTCTCTATTCTCTTCTTTCTCAGATCTATGAAAATCGGACCATAGGTTTTCATCAGGGCTGAAGGCAAAGTTGATCTACGCGATGAGAGCTACGCGTGGACACCAAAAAGTTGAAGTTTTGACAAATTTCGTGAGGTAGGGGTTTTATCCTATTTGTTTTACCCCTTGTTTAAGTGTTTTGTAAATGCTTGTGTTGGTTTGAGGCCGTGAGTGGCCGTTTGATTGGTTCCAAATCTTGGAACCGAAGTGTGGAAATCAGTTTAGGGACTTATTTGGGTATTTGTATCATAATTTATATAATAAATTGTGTTTTGGTGAGTAAGAGACCAAAAATGGGCATGGAATTCGGTTTCAACAAGAGGAACATACGTTATTGAGCTGGCTGCCCACTGATTGTTTCTGGCATTTGTTCGTTGGGACTGCAACAAATTCCTGGTTTGTGCAAATTGGAACAAAAACATCCATGTGTTGGGTGTTTGAAATGTATGAAATAAATTGCTTGAGTTGTATAGGAATTAGTAGGTTAATACATGAACTTTGTGTATTAACATGAGGTTACAATTATATGGAATATAATTGTGTGTATAGGCCATCGAGATAAAATTAGATTTACCTAATTATATGGAATATAATTGTGAGTATATAGGCCATTGAGATAAATGTGAATTGCTCAAGTGAGCTAATTTGGGTGTTGTTTGATCCATATTGTTGAATTACATGTGTGAATTGCAAATTTGAGAATGTTGCATAATTAATATATTGGTATATGGTATATATATTGTGTTGAAATGACATAATGCATTTCATATGCACCGGGGTAACCTAGAAATTAGGTGTGTGCATGACATGAAAATTAAATAAAATGGTACATGGCTGCGAAAGGAATTTCACAGATGATTTTCCGGAATTGGGTTGGGGAGATGGGCCAATGTATCATTTCGGATTTAGGGACCATGACTGCTTTAAAGCTCACCAACCACCACCTCAAGGGTAGTCCCATATTTTTACCGACACTCGTAGTATATTTTCAAGAACAACAAGTTTTGTTTTGAAATGATTATTTTCTCATACATGGTTTAGGAAAGTGTGAGTGAGTCGGTGAAGACTCGAGACATGGGAATGGGCATGTAGACATTCAAGTAGAATCACGCATTTACTTGAGTGTGTGTTTATTTTGGAGCATTACATATGCACTTAGGTGGAGTAACCCATTTAGGGTGATTCCACTACTGAGCGATAGCTCACCCTGTCGAGGGAATATATTTTTTCAGGTACAGGGAGCGTTCAAGATGATGGCTCACTTTAGAAGCCGATTTTGAAGAAAGCCGGGTTGTGGCTTTGATGTTTTTGGATAATATGTATTAGAATTGTAGATTTTAATATGTATTTGTATTAAGAGTATAAAATAACTCTTGGACTATTGAAATATAGTTGGGTACATGTTTGATGAGTATTGGTATATGGGCCCAAGTGGCCATTTTTACTTAGGTATGTGTCTCGTGATACGAGACGTATAGATTTTCTCGCGGTCGACGGGTAACAACCCGACCCCTGCTTGGGGTGCCACACATAGTCAATGGTGATAATTCCAATCGAAAGAAGTTGTCTTATCGGTCATGTCTGATGTGTCAAGACTTTTGCTTCATTATATTACGACATTCCTTGCCCTTCCTATTGCCGCTGATTATCACAATGTATACATACACCCGTAATCGGTTTAGCCAACTAGAATATCTTCCAGAAATTTCAAGCCACTTGGCCACCCGCTTTTATCCAAAGCAATAAATTTCGATTCCATAAATGATCTAGCAATAAAAGTTTCGTTTTGGATGATTTCCAAGACACCGCCGCCTCACCAAGTGTGAATACATATCCACTTGTTGGGATTTTGTGTCTTGGGGCGCGCTTATCTCAATTTGCATCATAGTATTTTCAAGTAATACCGATATTCAGGTAATGCAAAGCATAATCTTCAATATGCCTAAGTAGCCCAATAAACGTTTCATAGCTTTCAAATGATTTTCATTTGACTAATCAGAATCGACTTAGCTTGCTAACCGCACGTTATGTTCAGCCTAGTACATCACACATACATTAAACGCTTCAGTATATACCAGCATACTCATTTTCGGGAGCTTTGTTTCTCACCCTCGCATTCTTAGAAAGATGTAAATCGACATCTATCTGAAGTCTTTATCGGGTAATAATATCTAGATTCTCGTGACTTTCCAAGAATCGCTTCGATATAATGGGATTGTGATAGAGCTAACTCCAGATGTCTTATGATTTTAACCCTAAAATAACATCGACCCCATATCTTATTTCTCAACTACTTGCAAGCAAGTACGATTTCTTAATAGTACTCTCACCATCACTGCCGATTATAAGCATATCGCCTACATATAGACATAAATGGCAGCAATTATGAGTTTGCTTAACATATACATTTATCGCACTCATTAATCTTGAAACCATTCGACAAACATGACTTCGCCGAATTTAGCATGCCATCGCTTTCTTGCAAGCTTGCTTCAATCCATAGAGTGACTCTGATGTTTCCACATACTCTGCCTCGGGTCCCGAATCAAATGAACCCTTCGGGTTGTTCCAAATATATTTCTTCTTCCAGATCTTCGTTTGAGAAGGCCGTTTTCACATCCATTTGATGGATTTCAAGCTTATACTTTCTGCTCTTGTCCCGGAACAATGAACCCTTCGGGTTGTTCCAAATATATTTCTTCTTCCAGATCTTGGTTTAAGAAGGCCGTTTTCACATCCATTTGATGGATTTCAAGCTTATACACCACTGCTATAGCAATTAGCATCCTTATAGATGTAATTCTAGTAACAGGTGAATATGTATCAAAATAGTCAAGACCTTCTCGTTGTTTCAGATCCTTTTACTACAAGCCTAGCTTCCTATATTTATCAATAAAGACTATCCGCTTTCATTTTCCTCTTGAAAATCCACTTACATTGTAGTGGTTTATTACCAGGAGGAAGGTCAACCAATTTCCATGTATGATTTGACAAGTTGGATTCAACTTCACTATTGATAGCTTGTTTCCAGAACGGGGCTTCTGGCGAAGTCACAGCTTCTTTGAATGTCCGAGGCTCATTTTCCAACAGATACGTTAAGAAATCAGGTCCAAATGACGTGGAAGTTCTTTGTCTTTTACTACCTCTAGGTTCATCCTCCATTGGATCACTTCTAGATATAGTATCTTGAGACCTCTTATTATTATCGATTGCCTCATATACTATGTTATATGGAAATATGTTTTCAAAGAACGAAGCATCCCTTGATTCAATGATCGTATTGACATGTATATCTGGGATCTCTGACTTGTGAACAAGAAAACGATATGCATTTCTATTCTGAGCATATCTGATAAAAACACAGCCAACGCTTCTCGTCCTACCTTAACCTTTTAGGCTTAGGAATCACAACTCAGCCAAACACCCCACACCTCGAGATAATCTGCTAGGCATCGCTTCCATTTCATAATGAGTTTGTCAGGCCTTTTCACGGGTACTTATTTAAAATAAAATTCGTCAAACAAATTTTCTCCCCACAAATTCTGTGGTAAACTAGAACTATTCAACAATGCATTCATTGTTTCCTTTAAAGACCGGTTTTTCCTTTCCGCCACTCCATTAGATCAGGTATAAGTGAGCAGCCATTCGTGAATGATACCAAACTTACAAATTTCCTCAAACCGAAATTCATATTCACTCTGCCACTATGATTTTAATTTTCTGAATTAACTGAGTTTCAACTTACTTATAGGTTTTAAAAAGTATTCACAAATTTCATCTTTGCTACTAAGCAAATAAACATAACAATATCATGAGCAAATATCTATAAAAGTAATAAAATACTTATTACCACCTCGACGGTATTGATTTATTATCGCATATCTGTGGTATTAAATCTAAAGGTTTTGAAACTCTATTATCTGCAGAGTGGAAAGGGGGCTTAGAAAATTTAGATTCAACACACACTTGGCATTTCTCACTGGGATACTAAAATTCTAAGAACAAATTCCATATTCATTAATTTCTTTATTGACTTATAGTTAACGTGTCCTAGTTTAGCATGCCAAATGTTAGAAGACTCAAGCACATAAGAAGAAGCAACTTTATTCAATTCATCCTTGGTTACAACAGTTATTACATTTAGCTTGAACAAACCATCACCTCGATAACCCCTCTTCCTACATACATCTCATTTCCTTGAGAGTACAAACTCTGTTTGTGACACAAAACTAACTTTAGGCCATTCTGCTAAGGAGAGAGCCTAACACTAAATTCTTGCGAACATTTGGCACATGCAGAACATTAATTAGTGTCACAATCTTTCCAGATGTCATCTTTAGAGCAATCTTTCTGACACCCTCAACCTTAGAGGTTGATGAATTACCCATATAAAGTTTTTCACTCTACTCTGCCAGGGTGACTTAAACATCGACCGTTACAGATGTGATGAGTTGCTCCAGTATCAATCCACCACTGGGTTTCCTGCCATATTACACTCGGATATCATAGCAGTCAGATTGATATCATCAACATCATTGGAGATCTTTCCACCACATTAGCCTCGTGATTTTCCGGCTTTTTCTTGGCTCTCAAGAATTTTCGGGCTCGATGTTCGGATTTCGCTACGCTTGAAGCACTTGCCAATGAACTTCTTCAGGCCTTGGTTGAATCCCTCTCGAGACTTGCTAGGCATTTTCCTCTTCTTGTTGGGTTTCTATCCTTCTTCAACAACATTGACCTTTGAAACTTGTAACACCCCGTCCTGATGAGGTGCACAGTACATATAACTGTAGGGGCGCATATGTGCACCAAAGGCCATTGCAATATTTTTGGGAGTTGTTATTAAGGATAAAATTGTAAAGTTTTCAAAGAATTGTGGCACTTTTGCAATTAAGGAAAGTGAAGGGGGTGAAAGTACAAATTATGAAATTTCAAAAGGATAATAATATTAATAAATTGCCAAAATGGTTCAGGGAAGCCTCGAAAATTCACTAGACCTCGGATGATAAAACGGACTGCGCCGTTAAATTCGTCTCACGAAATCTAGTGACCTAGAAAAGTTTCGTTTAATTCCGAGACAGTCGGAATATTTTACGAATTTCTAAGCAATGGCTGTAGAGTGAAACCTGAAAACGGGATTTTTGAAAAATTCTAAAAAATGGAAAATATTTAAAGAATATTCAATTAGGATAAATGAAATTGAAACCGGGACAAAATAAATTGTTTCGGTGCTGAAACGGACCGAGAAGGGAAAGAAAAAGGGATATGTGGGTCCCACTTAAAGAAAAAGAAAAAAAAAATCAAAAACATAAAAGCCAAATGGACGGACGGACGGACGGACAGAAGGACGGAGAGGAGACAGAAGATTTTAATTTTTTTTCTCTATTTATTTCTTTCTCAGATTTATGAAAATCTGATCGTCTAATTGGTCGCCAAGAAACGAAAAAGTGTTTTACGGACGAGGTTCACTGCGGGTACCAAAAACACGGGATTTCACCGAGAATTCAGGTAAAATTCGGAAAAATCCTAATTTTTGGTTTTTCTCATATTTACGGCATTCTAATGGTCAGAATTTTCGGACAAGAATTAAAGTTACTCTACGCGACGAGAGCTACCTCGTGGGTACCAAAATCATGAGATTTCGTTGGATTTCCACGTGAAATAGTGAATACGTATGAATACGTATAAAATAGTAAATACGTATGAATAATGCATAGTGCATAGTGCATAGTGCATAGTGTATAGTGCATAGCAAATAGTATTTGGTTGTCAGGCCAATGTATGGTCTAATACATCAAATGTGTAGGCTAAAAACAAAGGCGAGAAAGTTGTGGAATCGTGCTCAAATTTTAGTAAGCAGAAAAGGTGAGTGTTCTAAACCCATTTTCCAAATACTAGTGTATTATATTATAAATTGTTTTACACTAGTATTTAATGGTTATGATTGTAAACCATGTTTGAAAAGCAATGAGTTTAGCAAGCAAGTAAATGGTTTTGATTTTAAACCATATGTGAGTAAAACAAACCAATTTTTCAAATACTAGTGCAGGCTATTGGTTATAAATTGTTTTACATTGGTATTTAATGGTTTTGATGGTAAACCATGTTTGAAAAGCAAGTAATGAGTTTAGAAAGCAAGCAATGGTTTTGAATTATCAAACCATATTTAAAGCAAACAATGGTTGTGAGTGTTCTAAACCCATTTTTCAAATACTAGTGTATTAATTATTATAAACTGTTTTACACTGGTATTTAATGGTTTTGAGTTGTAAAACCATATTTCCAAGTGCAAGCAAATGGTTTTGATTTAAACCATATTTTTAAAGCAAGCAATGAGTTTAGCAAGTGGGCAAATGGTTTTGATTTAAACCATAGTGAGCAAATAAATAATGGTTTTTGATTTATTCAACCATATTTGAAAAGCAAAGCAAGGAGTTTAGAAAGCAATGGTTTTAAATTGTAAAACCATATTTTTAAAAGAAATAAACAAATGGTTTTGAATTATTAAACCATTTTTCAAGCAAGAAAGCAAGTAAGCAAATGGTTTTGATTTAAACCATAATTGAAAAGCAAGCAAATGGTTTTAAATTGTAAAACCATTTTCAAAGAGCAAGCAAGCAAAAAGAATATTTGCGAAAACAGGCCTTACATGCTAGCTAGATTTTGGTGGCACGTACTGGAGTTAGAGCGTTAACTAAATTATGGTGATGGAGACACAGGTCAATTCCACCATATTTACCGGAAAAGGTGATGCGGACACAGGTCCTTCCACCGCACGGTCGATGCCTGTGCCCCCGTGGTTCACTGCTAAGGTACAACAAGCAAGTATAAATGCCCTAGTGGCTGATGTTTTATAGCATGTTTATACGCTTTTGAAAATCAACTATCAGTGCAATCTACCGCTTCAGGCTTCCGTAGAAATTAAAAAGCAAACAGCTGAGCACAAAGTTCCGTGAGGCTTCAAATGATCTAAGAGCCCAAGCTCCCGTGGCGATTTTAAAAAGAACGGTTGAGCCCAGGCTCCCGTGTTTATAAAAGTTTTGAGAAATTTTTAAAGCAAGAGGTTTGTGAAAGGTTTTGAGAAACTTTTTAAAGCAAGAGATTTGAGAAATGTTTTACAGTTTTGAGATGTTTTCAGGAAAAGCAAAACATTTTATAAAGCATACACTCACTGAGCTCGTCTAGCTCATTATTTTCCTGCTTTTAAAAACTATTTTCCGTGTACAAAGTATTCGAACGCCGGAGCATATTAGATTCTCCTCGACATTTGAAGTGCCGTATTAATAATATTTTGTAAGGAAACACTTTCAATTTGTATAATGGAGCATATGTATGTACATAGTGTAGTTTTGTGAGAATGTGTTGGGTTGCTGGTTGCCATATTTGGAAATGTGTAAGTGTGTATACATGATTTGGAATATATCCTATACGCAGCCGTCAGGCTGCTGAGGTTTTACCGCTACCAAGATTTTACCAAATCCTAAGTTGGAAAAAGAAGTAAAAGAAAATTTTTTTATACAAGGTTTAAGCAAGCAATACGGCTTCGCTTCACAGGGATTTTTAGTCGTTAGAGGTAACGGCTGGGGATTCCTGTGGAGTGGTCGGCACATCCGCCGCTGGTAGGGGGTGGGGGTGTGCCAAAACTTCTAAATTCTTCCCAACTTTCTTCTTAGACAGCCTATTGTCTTCCTCAATCCTCAACCGAACAATCAAGTCTTCAAGTGATAACTTCTTCTCAGGTTTGAGATACCTTGAAATCCCTCCAAGAGGGTGGCAGTTTTTCAATGAATGCAGCCACTTGAAATGTCTCACATAGAGTTTTTTTATTTCAACATGAATATCATGCACAACCACTTGAAGCTCTTGAACCTAACTTAAGACAGTCTTTGAATCAACCATCTTGAAGTCCAGAAATTTACCGACAATGAATTTCTTCAACTAAAGATCTTCGGGATTTTGTACTTTGTCCAACTATCCCATAACTCCTTCCTTAGCCATTTCCCGCCAGACCATAGACGTTATAGAGAGTATTTTTCCCTGCATCGATGAGGGACATAGTTGCGACACGTAAAGTCGGTATTCATGCATCCAATAAAGCAGCCAACTTTTTCTTTATCTCTGTCTCCAACGTCCAATTTAGGACCATCCTCATTGAGGAATCTTGCCAAGTCTGTCAGAGATAGAACAACATCTTTATCGCCATCTCTTGAAATCGGTACCATTGAACCTCGGCTTTTTCTCCATGATTCCTGGTCAGGTTAACCGAAGTTGAAGGTGAAACCATTTCTGTAGTATAGAAAACGAAAAAATATTTGACTAAAATGTAACAATCTTTGAATTTAAAACTAAAGATTTAAACGTGAAATATTTTAATTAAATTGTTACAAATATTTGTTACAGTTATTCAAAATTTTTTTTTTTAGTGTTGTCCGTTGTGGTTGTTTTGGCCATGAACACCGGCCTGGTCTCATGAGTGTGTTTTAAAAAATGGGAAAAACTGGAGAATAAATAAGCCAGGAAGTGTCTCCACAAACAGACATGTTTGTTCGAAAAAATATGGGACACACTACATGTCTGTTCGAAAAAAATATGGGACACTTTTTCATTCACTTTTGGATTTTGTGGAGTCCAAAGTCCCAACAGGAAGTATGTTAACGTACATCTATTCTATATATAGTGTGGTTGCTGGGATTCAAAATATTGTTCAAGAAGCTGCAAGCACGGAAGGAAAAGAACATATGGTCATTAGAGATCATGAAACCGCGTTACAACGCTCTTCTTCTCGTACGATAGTTCCGCGATATAATCCAGCCCACTTCATCAATGCTTCGACGAACAACTTGATTTTCATAATTGCTTGCCCAACTGGGAGACAGAGCAAAGTATAAACCTCTCTTCCTCTTTTAATTCTTATTCTCTTATTTATTCTAACTCTAATTATAAGCATGCAATAATTAAGAAAAATCTAAAGTATGTTGACATGTATTCCTTTATCACCGGGTTGGAAGCTTAAAGAAAACATGCCGTCATTGCCTTCACAAGGGCAAAAGATCAAAGATTACTTTATGAAATCAAGGTATGTGAAGCTCATTCAGATCTTATTCCTAAGCAATAATTTTTTTACATCTATTCAATCACTTTATTATAGTACTCGTTTCTCATATGCCAATCTCATCCAAGGTATTACTTGAGCCACCAAGGGCTATTCCTAACAATAATTTTCACATTTATCATCAAAATGGATAAAACTGAATTATAAAATAAGACAAGAAAATTCATGGAAAATTCAATCTAAAATATGTGGAATGCATTTTTCCTTTCGTTAACTACATGGAAAAGTAAAGAATAATAGAAGGAAAAAATCATTTTTATTGATAGTGTTTTTTTTTTTTTAATTGCTTTAACTACGCTTCATCATCGCTTTAACTTTGAATAAACAAATGAATCCTCTCACCAATATTATACAATTAATTCGATCTTTATATGAAATTAAGGTTGCAAAATGTATTATATTAGAAACTTAATTTTTTTTTTTAAACTATAAGGTGTATAAATATAATCACATAAATTAAAAAATTAATAAAAATTTTATTTATACAAATATTGAAGTTGGAATAAATTTTGAATTTTATTTTTATTACCTCATACATCGTGTAAAAATAACTAAAATTTATTTTTATAATATATTTATGGGGAATCATGTTTAGGTGGAATAAGGAGGCCAAATTTATGAAAATAGAAACTAACTTTATCAAACAAGCTACACATGAAATGAAATGAAGGCATCTAAATTATTAAAATATGTGGTGGAACAGGATATCACATTTAAACCCAAAAATACCTCTCATGTTGGACCTTTATATGGGATCCACATGCTCCTCTGTCCTCTCTCCCCTCAAAGACCAAACATTACCTTAGGTTCTAAATTAAGTTTTATTTCTAGTTAATATTTTAAAGAAATTTCCCCAAGAGATGAATTTAGTTTATACGACATGATTAATTGTAATGAAATAGTAATTAATATTTATTACATTAATAAATATTTAGACATGATATTTATATTAACATCAAATTATTAAAAATACTATTTATTTTATTTCATCTATTAGTATAAAATAGTAAAAGAATTCATTTATGATAAAAATAAAATACTTGCATTAAGATTTAGTTAATAATAAAATTAATAAATTTTTATTTATTATAATAAAGCCTAAAATATCTCATATTCTTTTATTATTCTCACATTCAAATTCTTAAAACAAAATTAGTATGATAAAGGTTGTTTTTAAAAAAAAATCAAGTAAAGATGAAGTCAATGATAGTTTAATAACTATTGAGAGTCATTAACTATTTAAAATAATTATAATATTCTTTTTCTTGAATTATTTAAGATACAAACCGTTTTTTACATAAATATGGGAGAGAAAGATAAAAAGAGGATTTTGATGTATAGGTTTTCCTATCATAAGGTGTTTAGCTCCTAACAAGCTACGCAGCTTATTAGAGTTCTGTACTAAGCACCCATCGGGTGAATAAGCTATTAACTTCCTCAATTAGTTCAACCAAGCAGATTTTAGAAACAAATAGAAATAATTTGAATAAAACATGGTAAAATTAATTTATTAAAATTATTTTGAGCATTAATGATTTTCTATAGAAAATTATTTTTATTCATTTCTTAGCATTTTCTCCGAGAATCAAACATAGCCATTATATATCACAACCATAAAGAAAGCAAATAATCAATATTAGAATGGTCAAATATTTACTCAAGATTGTTTGGTTGAAAACAAATGTGACGCCAGTGAACCAGACACCAATACTTCTTTGCAAAGAAAGAACTGGATAAAGGAAAATGGCTGTGGAGACTGGTCACAAATATATACTACAACAAATGGAATTTATCAAAATTTTGTCCACAAATGTACAACTTTTCATCCATAAAGATAATTGTGTGACGAAAAATAAAACGCCTCTAAAGGCTCGTTTGCAAAGATAATTGTGGACTTAAATAATGAAACAGTCCCTAAATATTGAGATGATTGTGGACTAAAATAAAGTTTCATTCACAATAGGTTATATACTGACGAAATTTTTTGTCCCCAAAATTAATAACTATTCGCCTGTAGTTGATATTTTGTCCACAAAGGTTGGATGTTCAAAAGTTAAATGAACCATTTTGGTCCAAAGATTCACTAGAATTAGAGACGAAAGCTATTTTTGGCCCACAAAGGGTTGACTTATCAGAATTGGAGACGAAATTTTTTTCATCCACAAAGGGTTGTGATTAGAATTAGTGACAAATACCATTTTGTCCACAAAGGGTTGAATGATCAAAATTGGGGACAAATACCATTTCATCCACAAAGGATTGTAAACAGAATTGGTGACAAATACCATTTTTTCCACAAAGGGTTAAATGATCAAAATTGGAGACAAATACTGTAAAACCCGTGAAAATTTTAAATTAAAATTTTTCAAAAAAAGTGGGGTGGGGAATGGTGTACTTACCGAAATAGTCCCGAGAAAAGTCGGGATTTTTCTAGACTGACAGAAGAAATGGATTGCACCACCTGAACGCCTCACGAAATCTAGCTACCCAGTCGAATTTCGTCGAATTACGAGATAGTCGGAATTTCAAGTATTTCGAGGCAACGGGTGTCGGGCGACACTTGGTGAGCCATGTAGATTACACATGGCGAACCATGTGGGTGACACATGGCAATCCATGTGTCACAATTCATGGCAAAGGAATGCATGTGTGACACATGGCATGCCATGTGTCAACATGCATGGCACCTTTGAACACGATATAAGGGCCTCTCACACATGGGGTCTCAAATGCGCTCGTGGGGGAGCAAAGCTAAGGAGAAGCCGAGGAGGAAATGAAAGAGAAAGTGGAGGTGCTGAGAAGAGAAAGGAAAGGAAAAGAAAAAGAAAAGGAAAGAAGAAAAGAGAAGAAGAAAGGGGAGGAAGAGAGGAAAAGGAAAGAGGAAAAGGAAGGGAGTGTTATGCAGCTGAGCGTAATCCTACGCAAAGAACCCTGTGAATCGTTGCTACAAGAGGTGGTTTCTCCTACTGTTATTTTACGCCTAGGGGCCACGTAATTACCTAACGGTTTCACCCCATTTCAGAGCGAATTTAATATGTATGTGGTTTGGTTGTTGTTGTGTGACGGTCTAAGACCGACTTTACAAGGTTTTAGGACTGTTCGAGGCTAAACAGTGTTCTGGGATGGCAAAATCCCAAGCAGAATGACAAACGGGGTTGTGCCCAAATTTCCGCACACCCTTGTGAATCGGTGTCAACTTTGGATGACCATAACTTTCTCGCCCGAACTTCGATTCGCGCATTCTTGGACTCTATGGAAAGCTCGTCTAGTCTCGAATTTAATAAAATAAATTGCTTAGCCAAAATATAGGCTGAATGATTACCGGGTCAATGGACATTTGAGAATGGTCCGCTCCGCTTAACTTTGCTGGAACCGCTTGTAACCGAAATGCTCGGGGTGCGACGGCTTCGAAAGCGTAGAATCGTGGTGTTGATGTTTTGTTTGGAGTAGGCAAAATTGACTTTCTGACTCAAGTCCATTTCCGAGCCGGGCATGGCCGGATTTATAGCTGGGAATGGCTAATGTGTGTTATTGCCATAAATTGAATAACATGCTAAATATGTGATATATGTGTGATAAAGATGGAAATAATTATATGCATTAAGCTGTATGACTGACATACTATGTCTCAGCTTGGAATATGAATTATGGCATTACTTTCCTAAGTAATGGTTGGAATTATGTTAATACATTCTTGAATGATGTGTTGACATGAATGAACTAAATGATATAAAAGATGTAGTGCATGCTTAAGTGATGTACTAATTTGAATGTGTGGAATATTAGCATGATTGCATGTATGTTGATGTTGAACTAAATATATGAAATGTTGTGTGCATTAGACATGAGTGTTCATAGCACACACATAATGTACAGTGTAGAATTGCATTACATTGGTGTGCGATAACACCGTGTTACATGGGTGTGTGTAGATGGTACTAATTTGGTACTGCGTTTGGTGCTGAATCGTGTGGGCTTGGGAATGGGACGAAGTCCAATTGAGTTCCATAGTGTTAAATGAAATTGTAAAACAAATAGTGTTGATCGTAGCAAGTAGATCGAGGATAGACACCCCCCTCAGGTGAAAAGCATGAAAACCTGGTTAGACAACGTATCCATTGGTGAAAGCCCGAAAAATGTTGGAGGGTGTAAGAGACCCGTGGTGAGACCCCGAAAAGTTTTGTTGCCCAAAAAGACACAAACCATTAAATAAATATCACATAGACTACGGGTTGTGAGATGGGAGTCGGGACTGACTCCTAAGATGATTTCCATTGGCAATTGCATTGGGTGGTGATCAGAGGTCGACCCGTACATGGGGCATGTAGAGGTCAGCTCTCATACATGGCTGTAGTTTTTTTCCATGATAGACAACATGTATGTGCACGTATCGGGTTGTTGGTTTGATTGTGAAATGATCATTTGCATGTGCACCTAGGTGGGGAGTAGCCTTTGTAGGATTTATCTCTATTGGGCATTAGCTCACCCCGTCGTGGGAACCTCCTTTCGTGCAATGTGACGTATAGCGCATCTGCCCTGGGGAGCCGGATTAGAAGCGGGCCTGACTGGGTGGCCTTGATTCATGTTTCAGGTATATATTAGAACAAACTAGTTTTAATATATGTTTTATATTAAGAGTGATGTAATAACTCTTGGATCTAGAAATGTATGGTTTTGTAACCCATGGGCGAGTATGGATGAGAAATTCTATCGGGCCATTTTACTCATGTATGGGTCTCATGATATGCGACACACATGTTTCATGTGCTGATCAGGGTCAATCTTAGACCCTAGTTTTGGGGCATCACAAATACCATTTCGTCCACAAAGGGTTGATTATTGTTAATTGTGGATGAAATTTGTTTCGTCCAAAATTAGTAAGGAAAAAATTTCACCACCTCAAATCTTTTGTCTACTATTATATACAAATAAAATTCTATATCTTATTATGTCAATCAGATAAGCAATTTTGGTTGAATATTAAAATAAAATTAAATAAAAATAACATGTCATAAAAACATAAAGTTGTGATTAAAAATATAATCCATGCATGGTAACCATGACATTAATAAATTTTAGTATAAAATAAGAACATAAAATATTATATTATATCATCTACTTAACATGTTTTATGTTAATCACATGCCAAAATCTAAAAACTCAAAAAGTCTAAACAATCAACTAGCTAGTGGAATCGCGATCTTTCCCGCACCTACAACACAACAAGAATATATCATTAATAATAAAATCCACTAGAAAGTAAACTTAGGAGAGAAGAAATTGAATCATTTCCTTACTCAAATCTTTTCTAAGAAATATGAGTCAGGACCACCATCAGAGCGCGAAAATATCAAACACTTCTCGCTGCCAAAGTGAGCCTCCCAAATTTTTTTATCGATGAGCCGTTTATCATCCCAAACTCTCTCTTGATTTTCCAAACGGCAAGTCAAATAATCTACTATATCTGTAAGACCAGAAAAATTCTAATTTCTGGAAAAATGGTAAAATCGCACTTTGGTGCACCCAAAAAATTTATTCTGTGATTCTGATGGTAAACGATTTCACCCGTTAGAATCTTCTTGCGAAATCTAGCTACCACGTCAATTTTCTTTGTTCCTGTAGACAACAATTTCACACGTTTTTTATAAGGTCTAGAAGTTTCGGTGCCGAAAAACACTGATGCAGACAAAAATCACATATAACATGTACAATACGTTATACAAGTTACACGGTGGAGAGATCGCATGGAAATGGACGGCCGAGATAGTGCCAAATGTCGAAAATCCAAGCTTAGGGACATAATGGTCATTATTTAAATTCTTAAATGACACTAAAGACAAAACAGCTACAGTGTCATCTCCTACCCTTAAAATGAGAACCCAAAACGTGCTGGAAGACAAATTGATGCAGTAGCCATTTTTTTTAGTTTTCTTTTAGAGAGAGAGCAACTTCTCTCTAAATTCCGGGCAATCCAACTACGACTCTTCTGACAAGAAGGAAAGTCAAGCCACGCGAAGAGGCCTACAGGCCCGTTAGGAGTTTGCCAACCTCCGAGTAGGGATTTATCCTACTTGGTTTTACACTTTATTTAAGTGTTTTATAATGTTTCGGTTGGTTTGAGGCCTTGAACGACCGTTTGATCGGTCCCAAAACTTGGGACCGAATTATTGGAAATTTTTGGGACATTTTTGGTCAGTCCGTGGCTGTTGGGGACTGATTTGGGTATTTGTATGATAATTTATGGAATAAATCATGTATTGGTTTGTATGAGGCCGGAAATGGCCGTGAAATTCGGGTTCACAAAGTGAACCGATGATTGGTGATTTGTCGGGAACAGTAACCCGAGGGTTTCACTATTCATAGGAATAGTGTTCACAAAATATTTTTGTGAAAATGTGCTCGTTGAGTAATTTCAAACTAATTGCTCGTGTTTGATGCTTAGCCCAAGTGAGCTAATTCTTTCGTAATGGAATGTGAAATTACATAACATGTTTGTGTTATTTAAATTATGTAAATATATGCATGATTATATATTTGCATGTGTTATAGAATTGTAATGGAATTGGCATCATGCATTCCATATGCACTGGGGCACCCTAGAACAAATAGGGAGTAAGTGTATGAGGTGATTTCAGAGAATAGTTTCTGAGGGTTTACTAAATAATAATAATTATCAAGGTAGTCCATATAAAATATCAATCGTCGGAGTCAGCCCAATTGATATACATCGAAGGGTAGTCCACTAAATATAATGATCGGGAGTCGGTCCACTACTTATATCAGAGTGGTTAATCCACAAATAAAAACAAATATCTTTTGTTTGAAAACAAGGTTTCTCATACGTGGCTTAAAGTAAGGTAAGAGCCGAAAAGGACTCTGGGGTATGAGTTGATTCGATTAGACATTCAAGTAGATCATGCATTTGCTTGAATGTGTGTTTACTTTAGAGCATTGCATATGCACTTAGGTGGAGAGTAGCCCACTTAGGGTGATTCCACTACTGAGCATTAGCTCACCCTGTCGAGGGAACATATTTTCAGGTACAGGGAGCGCACGAGGAGACGACTCATCATAGAGGCCGAGTTGAGAAGAAAGTCGGGTTGTGGCTTTGTTATCATGATGTATACATTTATTAGAATGTTTTTCATTTTAATATATATGTGTTTCAGAGCAAGAGCAAATCATTAACTTGAACTATGATTATAGTTGGATATATGTATTAGATGAGTATTTGCCATGGGCCCAAGAGGCCGTTTTTACTCATGTGATTGATGTTGGGACAGGTTATGTATAGGTTATGTATCCCGGGTAGAGCTCCCTGTACAAAGGAGACTCTGCCCGATTTTCGTGAGAAATGTCAAGTCACCCGACATTCAATGGCAGCCATGTCGACTAGTCAACGGACACCTTGGCTGGGGCGTCGCCAGCCTTGGAGACGTAGCTAGGCATACGGCTACCTAGGCTTGAGGATTTGGGCATAGGCCATAGCCTTTGAGATGTAAAAAACATCACCACTAGGTGTGGTTCGATGTTGAGTTTAGTATGAGATTACCTAGAAATCGAGGCAAAAACTAGGACAATCAGCACATTGTGTTTCGCGTGTTTTCAGGTGACGATGAATTATCAGAAGAATATGCATAACATGAAATATGTGTTTTAGGTGATTGTTTGATAAATGATGTGTAATCATGTGAATGTTTGATGAATGGTGTGTATACCCTGTTGTATGTGTTATGATTGTTTGTGTGCTTAAGATTTAGCACATGTGGAAAACAAGTAAGGTGTTAGAAAATTTTGTGAGTTTACAAGTAGTGTAAACCGAACAAGGAAAAATGGATGAAATAAATTTGAATAAATTTATTTGGTTTATTGGACAATGAAATAAAATTTTAATAAATTTTAAGGTGGAACACTAGGTGTAAGTAGGAGAACAAGAGGTTGAAAATTTTTCGACAAAAAGTGGTCCGTAATAAATGAAAAAAATTCGAGGTGAAGAAAATATGTTTATGTTTGCAATTTGTAAACCGAAGAAATCAAATAAAATAAATTTTTATAATTATTTTGGTATATCGAGAATGAAAATATATATATATATATACATATTTTTTTTGGTGTGCGAGTAACACCAGGTTACATGGGTGTGTGTAGATGGTACTACCTGCATCGCGTTTGTGCCGAATCGTGTGGGCTTGGGAATGGGACGAAGTCCAATTGAGTTCCATAGTGTTAAATGAAATTGTAAAACAAATAGTGTTGATCGTAGCAAGTAGATCGAGGATAGACACCCCCTCGTGTGAAAAGTAGCGAAAACCCGGGTTAGACAACGATCCATCGGGTAAGCCCAAAATGTCGAGGGTGTAAGAGACCCGTGGTGAGACCCCTAAAAGCTTGCTGTCTAAAAAGACACAAAACCATTAAATAAATATCACATAGACTATGGTTGTGAGATGGGAGTCGGACTCCGGTATTGATTTCCATTGGCACTTGTATCGGGTGGTGGATCGAGGTCGATCTGCGATACGGGGCATGTGAAAAGTCGCCTCATACATGCATGTAGTTTTTTTTTTATGATAGGACAATGTGTATGCACATATTGGTTGTTGGTTTGATTGTGAAATGATAATTTGCATGTGCACCTAGGTGGGAAGTAGCCTTGATAGGATTTATCTCTACTGGGCATTAGCTCACCCCGTCAGGAACCTCCTTCGTGTACGTGACGTGCATAAGTGCATTCGCGCTCCTGGGAGTAGCCCAGATTATGAAGCGGCCTCTGATCGGGCCTTGATTCATGTTTTGTGTATATTTTAGAACTAACTAGTTTCAATATATGTTTTATATTAAGAGTGATGTAATAACTTTTGAATCTATAGAAATGTATGGTTTGTAACCGTACGGGCGGTAGTATGGATGATAGAAATTTATTGGGCCATTTTACTTGCGGGCGGGTCTCATGATATGCGACACACAAGTTTCACTGTGCTGATTCGCGGGTCAACGGACCCCCTAGCTGGGGCATCACAAATACCATCATTCCACAAAGGGTTGATTATTGTTAATTGTGGATGAAATTTGTTTCGTCCAAAATTAGTAAGGAAAAAATTTCACCACCTCAAATCTTTTGTCTACTATTATATACAAATAAAATTCTATATCTTATTATGTCAATTGTATAAGCAATTTTGTTAATATTTAAAATAAAATTAAATAAAATAACATTGTCATAAAACATAAAGTTGTGATTAAAAATATAATCCATGCATGGTAACCATGACATTAATAAATTTAGTATTTAACATACGTAAGAACATAAAAATATTATATTATATCATCTACTTAACATGCTTTATGTTAAATTCATATGCCAAAATCTAAACTAAGTCTAAACAATCAACTAGCTAGTGGAATTGCATCTTTTCCTCGTACCTACAATGGACAACAAGAACATATCATTAATAATAAACCAATTAGAAAGTAAAACTTTAGGGAGAGTAAGAAATTGAATCATTTCTTACCAAATCTTTCTAAGAAATATGATCGTGGACGACTACTCGTAGCGAAAATATCAAACATCTTCTCGCTCAAAGTGAGCCTCCCAAATTTATTGATTAGCCAAGCGATCATCCCAAACTCTCTCTGATTTTCCAAACCAAGTAAGTCAAATAATCTACTATATTCAGAAGACCGTAAAAATTCTACCTCTCGAAAATGGTAAAATCGTAATTTTGGTAAAATTCCAAAATTTATTCTCTAGATCTCGACGGAAACCGATTTCAATCGTTAGAATCTTCTCGCGAAATTAGCTACCACTGTTATCTTTCTTTCTTTTTTCTTAATTCCTGCTGAATTCAGACAAATGTAATTTACACGCTGAGGCATCGGTTTCCTCGGTGTTTAAAAACGACTTGAGATGTGACAAAAATCACATATAACATGTACACATGTTATACAAATTACATGAATAGAGAGATCATGGAAATGGAAGGCCGAGATAGTGCCAAATGTTGAAAATCCAAGCTTAGGGACATAATGGTCATTATTTAAATTCTTAAATGACACTAAAGACAAAACAGCTACAGTGTCATCTCCTACCCTTAAAATGAGAACCCAAAACATGCTGGAAGACAAATTGATGCAGTAGCCATTTTTTTTAGTTTTCTTTTAGAGAGAGAGCAACTTCTCTCTAAATTTCCGATAAATCCAACCGTCAGAATTCTTCGGGACAAGAAGGAAAGCTGCTCTACGCGAAGAGGCCTACGGGTGGGCTCCGGTTTTAGGGAGTTTCGTCAAACTCCGAGTGGTAGGGGAGTCAACTGCCTGGGTTTTTACACTTATTTAAGTGTTTTATAATGTTCTCGTTGGCCTGAGGCCTTGAACGATCAGCTGATCACTCCCAAAACTTGGGACCGAATTATTGGAAATTTTTGGGACATTTTTGGTCAGTCCGTGGCTGTTGGGGACTGATTTGGGTATTTGTATGATAATTTATAGAATAAATCATGTATTGGTTTGTATGAGGCCGGAAATGGTCGTGAAATTCGGGTTCACAAAGTGAACCGATGATTGGTGATTTCCACGGAACAAGAACTCGAGGGTTTCAATGCTATTCATAGAATAGCTGGTCTACAAAATATTTTTGTGAAAATGTGCTTCGTTGAGTAATTCAAATCGAATTGCTCGTGTTTGATGCTTAGCCCAAGTGAGCTAATTTTCGGTGTAATGGAATGTGAAATTACATAACATGTTTGTGTTATTTAAATTATGTAAATATATGCATGATTATATATTTGCATGTGTTATAGAATTGTAATGGAATTGGCATCATGCATTCCATATGCACTGGGGCACCCTAGAACAATAGGAGTAAGTGCATGAGGTGATTCTCGAGAGAATAGTTTCGGAGGGTTGACTAAATAATAATAATTATCGGAAGGTAGTCCATATAAAATATCAATTGTCGGAGTCGGCCCAATTGATATACATCGAAGGGTAGTCCACTAAATATAACATCGGAGTCGGTCCACTACTTATATCAGAGGGTTGTCCACAAATAAAAACAAATATCTTTGTTTGAAAATAAGGCTTACAAGGGCTTAGGCAAGTGTGAAGGAGTCGAAGGACTCTGGTATATTGATTCGATTAGACATTCAAGTAGATCATGCATTTCCGCTTGAATGTGTGTTTACTTTAGAGCATTGCATATGCAATTTAGGTGGAGAGTAGCCCATTTAGGTGATTCCACCATTGAGCATTAGCTCACCCCGTCGAGGGAACATATTTTCAGTACGTGGAGCGCACGAGAGCATCGACTCATCATAGAGGCCGAGTTGAGAAGAAAGTCGGGTTGTGGCTTTGTTATCATGATGTATACATTTATTAGAATGTTTTTCATTTTAATATATGTGTTGTATAAGAGCAAATCATTAACTCTTGAACTATGATTATATAGTTGGATATATGTATTGTGATGAGTATTGGTTTATGGGCCCAAGAGGCCGTTTTTACTCATGTGATTGATGTTGGGACAGGTTATGTATAGGTTATGTATCCCATGTAGAGCTCCCTGCACAAAGGAGACTCCCGCCCGATTGTGGAGAAATGTCAAGTCACCACATTCACGAGTGTTTCTCGCGGGCTGATTCCGTAACAACTGGACACCCTGGCTGGGTGTCACGCCATCGAGCTGCATACCGCCACCTAGGGCTCGAGGATTCGGGTGACAGTCATAGTCTTTGAGATGTAAAAACATCACCACTAGGTGTGGCTCGATGTTGAGTTTAGGTATGAGATTACCTAGGAAATCACGAGTAAACTAGGACAATTCAGATGCATGTGTTCGTGTGTTTTGTGTGATTTGATGAAATTTGCTTGTGAAGAATATGCATAACATGAAATAATGTGTTTTGTGTGATTGTTTGATAAATGATGTAATCATGTGAATGTTCGATGAATGGTGTGTGTATACCCCGTTGTATGTGTTATGATTGTTTGTGTGCTTAGTACTTAAGCACATAGGGAAAACAAGTAAGGTGTTAGAAATTCTTGTGAGTTTACAAAGTAGGAACCGAACAATGAAATGGATGAAATAAATTTGAATAAATTTATTTGGTTTATTGGACAATGAAATAAAATTTTAATAAATTTTAAGGTGGAACACTAGGTGTAGTGTGAGAACAAGAGGTTGAAAATTTTTTTTTGGACAAAAAGGGTCCAGAATAAAATGAAAAAAAAAATTGAGGTGAAGAAAATTATTTTATAAGGTTTTACAATTTGTAAAACTGAAGAAAATCAAATAAAATAAATTTTTATAAATTTATTTTGCATCGGGAGAATGAAAATATATATATATATATATATATATATATATATATATATATATATATATATATATATATATATATATACATATTTTTTTTGAGTATTTTCTAGTAGTAACAATGTGAAAAAAACGAATTTTTTTTTTTCGATGTGAACCGAAATGGGCTACGCCCATTTGAGCATGAGTCGTGTTACAATACAGCCACCGGTGACGTGACAAAGGATGGACTCGCTGGTTTGGCCAGAATTTTAGTTTAATTTAATAAAATAAATAAAATAAAATCAAATAATAAGGAGACAAAAATTTGGAAAATAATTTTTTTTTTTTTATAAATATGATTTAATATATCGGATGTGGTCTTGCATTGCTATGAATGCAGTGGATTCTGATATATACACTCCATCTCCCTGTGTATGAATAGTGTCTCGAGGCTGTGTTTATGCCTTAGAGATAGTCTTATTGTATTTAACTCCGCCATTTGAACTCGGTGGTAGACGGGTTGGTCGAGGAAGAGGACGTAGGACGCCCACGAGGTAATCGTCAGCACCGCCGCATTCGACCACCCACCAAGATTTGATCGCCAGCCTTTGGTCAAGCCGAGATAGCCATGGGCTACCGCTATCACACGTGCCAACGAGTGTGTAGCCGTGGAGGTTCCGGTAACCTCCAGGTTTAGTGGCGCATCATCTCGACATTCACTGTGGGAGAGATCCGATGGTATGCACTACTGGTTTATACATCGAGAAGGTGTTGAGGCCAGAGATTACTTTGACGCGACTGGGGATCAGTTAGCCATGCTCCACCCAGAGGCGAGGCCTAGGTATGGTGGAGACGTGGCAAGGACCTCTAGAGACTCGCAGGCTACGACACGGGCGTAGTTTCCTTGAGCTGTCTCACGGGTAAGTACTTTCCAAGCATCGCGAGGCATGCAAAGGCTTTCAGAGTTCTAGAGCTGAAGCAGGGGCTTATGACAAGGATGGATTATGTGGCTAGGTTCTCGAGCTAGCCCGATTTGTCGATGATTACGTACACGTAATGGCCAAGGTTAAGAGATCAATCATCAAATGTCCATTCCAGGCCAAGATTATGCGATCGTCACAAAGACATGGATCCACAGCTCCGGATGTCCCACCGCAGGAGAAGATATAATGTTCTGAGCACTCGGGATGCGAAGTGTTAGTAGCAAAGAGGAAGGAGCCACTTTCTTTCCCGCTCAAGAAAGAGGTAGAGAGCTTCTAGTTCACGAGGGTTTAGAGTCGCGGCCATCCTGCCAGGGGATGTGATGAGAGTCGTCAGCGGGCAGATGGTGTGCTATCATCACACAGCCTGACATGAGGGATTGCCCTCACGTGGATCCTGTGGTTTTGGTACAAAGACGCTCCCGGGCCAAGAGGCAGATTAGAGAGGCCATAGTACGTTCCTCCACAACACCTGTGATATGTCGAGGAGCCAGCCCCGCTCGTGGAGCCACATGTGCACCTCACATTTTCACAGCAGGTCCGAGAGGCCGAGTATGGGCAGAGGTGGGAGGACGAGGCCCACAAAAGTGTGGACATCGTGGGTCCAAGGCGAGCCCACGCTATCACACCGCCAGGCCGAGTCGCCAGATCAGCCGCCATACAGGCACGCTTTTGCTATCTCGCCTATGGGCAAGAGTGTTATTTGATTCGGTGCTTTGCATCTGCTCATTTCTCGCATCAACAGGATAGAGTCAGGGCTTAGAGGTTGAGACCTGTAGGAGCCTGCATGTGAGTCTCTCCTCAGGATATGCGCAGAATAGGATGATATGTCGAGGTTGCGAGCCTGAGATCCTGGACTTTACTCACGTTGGACCCGAGGATCATGGATTACGTCGCAGTTCGATGTCATCTGGGATGGATCGTCGACAGCCTTTACAGTATCAAGCATCGACAAGTGCAGCGCAGTGAGGTCACGCCTACATGCGTGATGGTACCGTGGTATTTCAGGGGACAAGCATGATATTGGCCCGTACAAGATACGAGTTCAGGTGTCGCGGAGCGCTTAGAGGCTGGCTACCAGCCTTTACTCCCTCGCAGGATCGAGGAGAGACCGTGACGGATCTACCTCGAGTGGTGTGCGATTATGTGATGTTTTTCCAAATGAGCACCGACCGCCTCCACGAGTAATAGACTTCAGATCGAAGCCACACCTGGTACTTCACCTATCTCATGACTCCGCATAGATGGCACCCGCTGAGCTGCGTGAACTCGTATCTGGGCCACAGAGCCACCGGACAAGGGTTCATTGGGATCGAGCACTTCAACACGTGGCGCTCCTGCCTCTATTTTCGAAGAAGAAGGATAAGACCCTTCGACCGTATTGACTACGTACGCTGAATAGGGTTACAATCAAGAATCGTACCCACAATGAGGATTGACGATTTGTTTGACCAAGAGAGGCGCGCGAGTCTAATTCCAAGATGCACCTTCGTGACCGGTTACCATCACCGAGGGTTGTGGAGATGATATTCCTAAGACAAAGATTTAGACGCCAAGCATGGGCACTGAGTTTACTGCGGATGCCCTTGATTGACGAACGCGCCTGAAGCAAAGATTCATGGATCTCATGCATAGGGTGTTCCAACTCCTATCTAGGATTAGTTTGTCGGTCTGGTGGATGACATTTCATCTACCCCGCTAGAGTGGGGAGCATGAGTATCACTTGAGGATCGTGTTATAGCTTGGCTGAGAGACCATCGGCCAGATAAAGTTGAGTTTTGTCTTCTTGAGGTGAGATATTTGGGACACGTGGTGTCGGCGTCGGCGTGTTAATTGGACCTAGAAGGTCATTTTGTGATGAGTTGGGAGAGACCGAGTCGAGTCTTCGAGATCGTAGTTTCTTGGGATTAATTTGGGTATTACAAGAGATTCATTGAGGATTTCTCAGGATATGGCACACATGACAGGTTGACCGAAGGAGGTCGGGATTTGATTAGGATGACCGATGTGAGGAGGCATTCCAGGAGTTGAAGAGGAGACTTGCTTCAGCTCCTATCTTGATAGTCCCGGATAGGGGATAGGGGTACACAGTATATTGTTATGCCTCGAGGGCCGGACTGGGATGTGTTTTGATGCAGTCCGGGAGGGTAGTGGCTTATGGTTCCTGTCAATTGAAGAATCATGAGAAGAATTACCCCACACATGATATGGAGTTGGCGGCCGTAGTCTTTGCCGTGAAGATTTTGCTCCACTACCTATACGGCGAGGAGTTCGAGGTGTACTCAGACCATAAAAGTCTGAAGTATATTTTCACGCAGCGGGACCTCAACATGAGGCAACGTAGATGGATGGAGTTCTAAAGTTATGACTTCACTTTGCATTACCATCACGGTAAGGCAAATGTAGTGTGATGCACTCGATCGAAGTCAAGAGGGCGTTAGCTAGTATAGCTTCTCGAGTGGCAAATACTTTCGAGGCGCAGAATGATTTGGGCTGTTCTGATGGCGGACTTCGAGAGCACGTTAGGGGAGTTTGAGTAAGGCTACACCGTCATTGAGTAGGGTGATTGAGTCGGTGGCGGGCGCGGAGATAGTGTCCATCGGGGGACCCGGTGCATTCAGTGCAGGTGACGGTAATTTGGACCATCCACTCAGATGGTAGTCTTCGGTATAGAGGACGGGTCGTGGTTCCCCAATCGACCAATTTGAGAGAGGAGATTCTCAGGGAGTTTCACTGCTCTCTATTTGTCATGCATCCAGGTGGCACGAAGATGTACGGGATCACCGTCGTTAGTATTGCGGAGGCGGGATGAAGGGCTGCATTAGGGGACTTTGTGCGACGATGTCTCACGTGTCAACAGGTTAAGGCTGAGCATCAGAAGCCAGCAGGGCTACTTCAGCCGTTGGAGGTGGCTGAGTGGAAGTAGGAGCATGTCATGATGGATTTTGTGACCCACTTGCCACGGACACCGTAGAGACATGATGCGGTATGGGTGATAGTGGATCGGCTCACGAGTCGGCACATTGCTAGTGTCGTGCGGATGACCTTCACATTAAGAGAGATTACGCGGTTGTATATTCGAGATAGTCGCAGGCTACATGGAGTACCAGAGTATCCATAGTGTCGGATAGGGACCGAGGTTTGTGGCGCTTTTGGAAGTCAAAGGCTATGGGCGCACCTGGTGGCTTGATGAGTACAACTTTCCACCCTCAGACAGATGGTCAATCTGAGATAACTATATAGGTGTTAGAACATCACTGCGAGCATGCGTCACGGATCATCGGGGTGGTGGTTGGGAAGAGCACTTGCCTTTAGTGGAATTAAACACAACAGCGATTACCGGCGAGTATCACGGATGGCACCATATGAGGCATTGTAGGAGGCCATGCGAGATCCGTTATGTTGGATAGGGAGTGGGAGAGAGTTCCATCAGCGGTCACGATCACGATTAGAGACACCTCGGAGAAGGTGAGGCTTGATACTACGGCGTCTTCCTCCTTTGCTTTCGAGGATCCGACCCGGAGAAGAGCTATACGGATGTGCGGCGTCGACCATAAGGTCGAGGTTTGGGATCACGTCTTCTTGAAGGTGATGCCTAAGAGATGAAGTGGTTAGGTTCGGCAAGCCCGAGGAAGTGCTCAGCCCAGGAGTTTAGTGGGCCTTCCCGAGATATACTCGAGAGGATAAACCTTTGTTGAGTTCTTAGGTTGGCATTACGCAGCCCGACATGTCGGTGTCCACGCGAGGGTATTTCACGTCTCCATTGCTCGGAGTATGCTCACCAGATCCACGGCTCATGTGGTGGATTGGGGGCTGATTGAGGTTGACACTAATGGAGACAGCCGAGGAGGGACCGTGCTATGCATTTTGGATAGTCGTGATCCGGGTTTTGCGGCCTTAAGACCGTGAGGCTAGTGAGGGTGCTATGGCGGCACTATGGAGTGGAGGAGTCAACGTGGGAGCGCGAGAACACGATGCGGGCCACCTATCCCTTCTTGTTTAGGGATGAAAGTACGTGGATTAGTCGTTTAATAATTAAATACAAGTTTACATGCATGGTAGAGTGCACGTTGCATATGCATGTGAGTGATGTGATTGTCCAGAATTTCGAGACGAAATTCTTTTTAAGGAGGGGGGAATGTAAGACCCGAAAAATTCTAATTTATGGAAAAATGGTAAAATCGTAATTTCGGTAAAAATTTCGAAATTTATTTTCTAGATCTCGGATGGAGAAACGGATTTTACCGTTGGAATCGTCTTGCGAAATCTAGCTACCATGTATGTCGAATTTACGTCGAGATTCCGAGGGCCGATTAGGAATTTACCGTTTTGAGGCATCGAGTTTCGGGTGCCAAACGACTTGAGATGTGACAAAAATCACATATAACATGTACACATGTTATACAAGTTACATGAGTAGAGAGATGATGGAAATGGACGGCCGAGATAGTGCCAAATGTCGAAAATCCAAGCTTAGGGACATAATGGTCATTATTTAAATTCTTAAATGACACTAAAGACAAAACAACTACAGTGTCATCTCCTACCCTTAAAATGAGAACCCAAAACGTGTTGGAAAAGAAATTGATGCAGTAGCCATTTTTTTAGTTTTCTTTTAGAGAGAGAGCAACTTCTCTCTAAATTTGATAATCAGTAGTCGGAATTCTTCGGAATGAAAGGAAAGGCTGCTCTACGTGAAGAGGCCCTCTCGGGTGGGCTCGGTTTTAGGAGTTCGTCAAACTCGAGAGGTGAGAATTTATCCTACTTGGGTTTTACACTTTATTTAAGTGTTTTATAATGTTTCGATTGGTTTGAGGCCTTGAACGGCCGTTTGATCGGTCCTAAAACTTAGGACCGGAGTGTGAAATTTTTGGGACATTTTGGTCGATCCAGTAGCTATTGAGGTGGTTGGAGTATTTAATATGATAATTTATAGAATAAATCATGTATTAGTTTGTATAAATTCGGAAATGGCCATGAAATTAAGTTCACAAGTGAGGCAGATGATTGGTGATTTGCAGGCAAATCAACACGAGGGTTTTTCCTTTGTTCATAGGAATAGTGTTCCGCAAAAATATTTTTGTGAGAAAAAGTGTTGATTTGAGTAATTCAAATCGGTGCTCGTGTTTGATGCTTAGCCCAAGTGAGCTAATTTTCGATGTAATGGAATGTGAAATTACATAACATGTTTGTGTGATTTAAATTATGTAAATATATGCATGATTATATATTTGCATGTGTTATAGAATTGTAATGGAATTGGCATCATTCATTTCATATGCACTGGGGCACCCTAGAACAATAGGAGTGGGTGCATAAGGTCAGTTCTTGAAGAGAATAGTTTCGGAGGTTGACTAAATAATAATTATCGGAGGGGGTAAAACCATATAAAATATCAATCGTAGGAATTACGCGAATTGGAGTTTGTGGGAGGAGTAGTCACTAAATATAACATCGAATGGTCACTACCCCTTATCGGAGGGTAGTCCACAAATAAAAACAAATATCTTTGTTTGAAAATAAGGTTTCTCATACGTGGCTTAGGCAAGTGTGAGGGAGTCGGAAAGGACTCGGGGTATGAGTTGATCAATTAGACATTCAAGTAGGATCATGCATTTGCTTGAATGTGTGTTTACTTTGGAGCATTGCATATGCACTTAGGTGGAGAGTAGCCCATTTAGGGTGATTCCACTATTGAGCATTAGCTCACCCTGTCGAGGGAACATATTTTTCAGGTACAGGGAGCACACGAGGAGACGGCTCATCATAGAGGCCGAGTTTGAGAAGAAAGTCGGGTTGTGGCTTTGTTGTGTGATATATACATTTATTAGAATGTTTTCATTTTAATATATGTGTTGTATAAAACAAATCATTAACTCTTGAACTATGATTATATAGTTGGATATATGTATTGTGATGAGTATTGGTTTATGGAGCCCCGAAATTTGTTTTTACTTATGTGATTGATGTTGGGACCGGGTTATATGCCGGGTTATATCCGGGTAGAGCTCACGTACAAAGGAGACTACGCTCGTTCCGTTAGAAATATCAGATTCACCCAGAGCGATGCCCGAGTGTTTTTCGCGGGTTGATGGGTAGTCAATGAACACCCCGGTTTTGGGGCGTCACAATATCAACCAATTTATCTATCTCTGCATCTTTCTCTTTAAGGTTTTCCTCAAGCTTTTATATTTGGCATTTGAGTTGATTCCTTTTTCTTTTGGTTTCAGGCCATATCCAAGACCTTTGATGTAGCCAGATCTAGTTCCAAGAACTCGGTCGCAAATTTCATCGGGACTTAAAGCATTTCCTTCTTCTTTAGATTTCTCTAACAGTTCCATCATTTCCTTCTAAAATTTTAGAATATTAATATGAAGATTAATATGTAAATCATGACTTAGCGTTAGAATATAGCATAACAATTTGCTTTCATATTTTGACTCTGCCGGCTGGAGTCGACCATCCTTTTCCTTCTTTAAAATGTGTGAACCTGTAAAAAGAAATTCTATCACACTCTTCCCCATCAAGTAATTTCTCCTCCTAATACATAAAATAACATGTCAAGATAAAGTCACAAGTCAAACAATTTAAAACTAAAAGTTATGTTAATTTTCCAACATACAATTTCATTTTGAATAACA
This sequence comes from Tetrastigma voinierianum, assembly GCA_016808115.1. Taxonomy (NCBI): domain Eukaryota; kingdom Viridiplantae; phylum Streptophyta; class Magnoliopsida; order Vitales; family Vitaceae; genus Tetrastigma; species Tetrastigma voinierianum. Next base: position 48,917 of record JAEQBH010007690.1, read on the forward strand.
ACAAAAGCAGCTGATCCTTGATTGTGATACATGTTTAACTTGCTTCGGTTGGCAGCATTTTGGGCACATTTTGCCTACAATGATTAATTGCATCAATATGCTTTCTGAATTCCAAAGTGATATCCATTAACTAGTGTAAGTTAACATTTTGATAATATACTTTTAACATGGGATCATTTCAATATGTGCGAGAGTTTCCCAATTATCTTAGAGTCGAATTCTCAAAGTTTGGCTTGTTTGCTTTAAATATAAGCTGAATCAAACTTGTATTAATTGGCAAAAGTATCTGAGTGCATTAAAGATTAGTGTTTGAAATTTTATTTGAATCTTATCAATTACGCCATCGTCTTCTCCATCAACAATATCTAACTGCATCTGTAATTTTTTTTTTTTTGAAGAACAATGATAAATATAGATAAGAAACATGTAAAGTAAATGAATTGATAAATTATGATAAAACATATTGGATGTGCAATTCCAAGGTTTACATCATCGCTTATTTTAAAAAGAAAAAAAGAGTAGCATTGAAATAAAAACAACTACACTAGATTCTCAAAAATAAAATAAAACATTCTCTTTAGGCAATAGAATTTGAACCCGAAAAAATACCACAGTTCATTTAATAGCAACTTCTTTACTTCTAAGAAAACAATTTGATAATTTTAAACTTTAACATAATTGCATAGTAATACATAACTAATTCCTTTACGCAATTCAACATCTTCTATGGATTTCTACATAGCCAACTTCACAATAAATAAATGTCTTAAGAAACAAGTGATTAGAATGGAAGGTGACGTTGAGAAAAAGAAATTGAATATCAAGTAGCTATACTAAATCACAATGAAATTGATAAGACATTGTTATAAATATAACATATGATTCTCTTGGATACAGAATTCCAACGAATTTGGTTTTAATTTAAAAAATATTGACTACTTTTCTTTTAGAACTAGAAAGGTAGATAATATCATCATTCTAATACCCCAGTCCTCCTTCTTAATGACTTCTGAGGTCGAAATGCTTGATTGTCAATGTCGATGATAAAAAAGTTTAATGACATATACTCCATATGCAATATTGTTAACTTAGTGGAAATTATGATAAGATTTTTTACGCGAGAACACAAACATCCATGAATAGGACCCGAAGGTGAAAAAGCTGACCATGGTATTCCAGCGGCAAGAATATCACGAAACCATAAGTATCAAGACCCGGTATAAACACGGTCAAGGCTTGATAGGAGATCAAAGGCCACTAAAATGGCACACAAAGATAAGGAGTTCAGATTGTATATAAAAGGACGGAGTTTTTCGCATCTTGGTTTGTCTGCAAAAAACTTCAGATGGTCATAAAATTTGTGGAGCAATTATCGCAGATGAAACTACAAACAAACAAGATTATACCAGTTCATTCCTCATATATGATATATGACTTCAATAAACTTCCATGACAAATCAAACATTTGATTGAAGGAAAAATTGTGCGGCATTTAGACCGTAAAAATTGCCATAAACATATCCGGTAAACACAGAGTTATTTAGATGCTTCCAAGTGTGAGTTTTTAGGGAGAGAAGAAAATGAAGAACTGCTCTAGATGTCAATAATTTTAGAATCAAGAAGGAATCCACAACCTGCATACTAATGGTATACCTACTTCTTCTAGCAGCACAATTGGAACCTTTGGATTTCTAAATGATGTATCGATTACCAATCTGAGAATATATTTTCACTTACTTTAGATGATCCATTGCAAGATTAAAATCATCATCCTCCCGTATCACGCCATTTTTGTTTGGATAGGTATGCACTCCTAGATACTAGTCCCAACTTGTTGAAAACCTTGTTGATTGAACTATATTAATTGGCCTTCCTTTTTCTGCATCGGTAGTAATTTTCAGCTTCTTGCATGTTGCTTTGTTCATTTTTCTCAATCCTTTGTCTCAGGTGCGACCTCGTTTGACTTTAGTTTTTGTTGAAGTTATACAATAAATTTAATGGACAGGTCTGTTTTGTTATCAATGATTTATGAAAAAAATATAATACAACTTGATAAATTCAATGGATAGATTACTTCTACTACTACTTTGATTAGGTTGAATGGACTACGATGAGATTTTGGAATTAGATGGCCTAGTGAAGGAGCTAGAAGGCGACTCAGCGGTCGTAGATGGAATATTGATGTAGGGTGAAGTGCAGCTTGTGGATACATTTGGAAGAATTTTCGCGTTCTAACAACAGGACTTCTTGCGATGACATCAACATTGAAACAATTTTTCTCTCGACACTGTCTGATCAAACAATGAAAATGAGACTTAACTCTTTTTGGCATATTAAAGCATAACTACAACTTTATGAAAGAAACAACTTAAAGCATGTACAAATTAAATTACATGAAATGAAAAGAGTATTAATACCCAACATCCATATCTTCATCACTAATGAATTCAGCTTCTTCTTCTTCACTATAATGCTCTTCTAAGATGTCTTCTTCCTCCTCATTAACAAATTCAGTTCTAATATTGTTCTCAATTATATTATGTCAGGATCCATATCATCTATTAGCAATAAATCCATTTCTTGAACCACAACATAATGAACATTCACTTGCTCTTGTAATTCATCTTGATACTTCATCATTGAAATATCCATGGAATAATTTTGCATTTCCGGAACATCAAATACATGTCTATGTTGAAACTTTTGCAGAACTCGCCAATTCTTCCCCAACTTTGTGTCATTGACATAAAAAATCTGTTTGGCTTGGCAATCGAGTACATATGAATCATTTTCATACTAAGTGCGACTAACATTGACGCTAATAATATCCCCATCTATATGTATATTGGATTTTCTACTACTGAGATCAAACCACTCGCATTTGAAAAGCACAACCCGTCTTTGTGTTAAATAATCTAACTCAAAATATTAGTTACAACTCCATAAAAATCAATAGCATTATCACCATGATTCCCCTCAACCATCAACCCACTATTTGGGTCTTCTGTATTATCACGATCCTTGGTATGAAACTATGCCATTGACAATACAAGTGTTGTAGTTTCTTAGCGACATTTGGTCCATACTTCAACATAAGCCTTTCCAACTACGGTGAATGATTGTGTATAAGCCCATCATCACAAAAAAAAAAAAAAAACAGAGGCAGATATTTGTAGAAGCTGAATCTATATCTATATTATTGTATATAAACATTGTGTTTTTCAAATTATTACTTTTTTTTTCTTAAACTACATAAAGAAATTCAGCTTCATTTGTCTATCTTTGCATTCGATATGGATTATCTTGCACAAGTTGTTCATGTGTGTGCTCTAAAATAACATTGTCATTAATCATATATTGGAAAACACTATAAGTAATCATTAGAATGTCGAGTAACACTTACTCAATATATGGTTCTACTTCTTTAATTACTTAGAATATACAACTGACTTCTTTCCAAATCCTCTTTCAAGTCAGCATATTTAGGCGCTCCAACTATTCCTAAGTTTACGGGAGAGAAAATAAGACAATCCTTTATTTTACTGCTATATATCGTGTCTTTTCTTCTCTATTAAATTGAGTTTCAATTCCACGCAAGTACATTGAGCCACCACCAGTATTCAAAGGTTGGTGGAGTAGAGTTCGTGCATATTGGTGACAGAAGTGTCCCTCTGGTTGAAGGGTTCAACGGTTAATAATTGACTAGGCAACATCTGGGCTGGAATAAAGTATGCGCGAAAGATGATCCCACTTCATCAGTTTAATAGGTGAGTTCGGCACCAGCTTATTAGGACCCCTTGGACTGTGTGGGCCGACAATTGCAAGGTTGGACCGTCTAGCCAAGAGCAGCGGACCAACAAATGTCTCTGTAGAGAGAGCCTCGCCATGACTTTATGTCGGTGTTGGAAGGTCACCCGGTTAGGCGGTGCCATCTACAAGAAGCGAGGGCATCGGAGGCTCGTTGAGGATCCAATCAATTATGTTTGACTCTGCCAGACCTATTCATTTAAATCTGACCATTTTGGATGCTTTACGCGCTGTTTGGAGGCCGGGGTGTCTCTATGGTATTGCGACGTAACTAGATCCACGCTGCCGGAAATCTAATAGCAATACTAGACTTATGCGTCCTTACTCTCTTCAATGGCTCACTAGCAATACGGAGAAACGGGATGGACATCTTGAGTCTCTCTTGTATGGTGGATCCGCAACCACAAAGCCTTCTAACCCAGCACAGTAGCCATGTCAGCCTTAACTACCCCTTTTTCCCACTTCTTATGGCACCTTGCTTGGGACGAGGCCTTGGATCCTATATAGCCAAAGGTGATTGATCGGGCCCGAACAAAGGTAGCCAAGGCTTCTTAGGAAAACTCAGCTTGAGGCTCTTGAGCGGACCTGCCTTTGAAGAGAACCCGGAATTGACTTCAGAAGGTCAAGAAGAATAAAATGTTCCCCCTTAATAAGCTCTTCTTGATAGGCAGGGGGATGACGGGGACCTACGTAAGGAAAAGGCCGGCGCCCTAACTCCTGCGAGATTTTTCGCGGACAAAAGCTGTGATTGCGCTCCCTCTCAATGATCTTGAGTGGCCAGTACGATGCTGACGGCCTTCTCGCTTTGAGTAGTGGCGGCCCTTTGTGTAGACCTCTGAGATCGGAAGAAGGGCATATCCAAAATATAAACTGACCTAGAGAATCTGAAGCCATCAAAAATTTAAGAAACAAAGCCTAGGAATGTGTAACTCAAACCCAAGAAAGTGAAATTTTAAAAATGGAAAAATGATAATAATAATAATAAATTGCCATAATGGTTCAAGGAAGCCTATAAAATTTTCTAGATCTCGGATAACGAAACAAACTGCGCCGTTAAATTCGTCTCATGAAATCTAGTGACCTAAAAAATTTCATCAAATTCTGAGACAATCAAAATATTTTTATGATTTTCTGGGTGATAAGTCTGTGACTCTCGAGGGCAATTCTTACAAAATCTCGAAAGTCGCGAAATGTGGCCTTCCGTCTTAGGGTGTCAGTTGACTACTGTCAACTGCTTGATACCACATGTCATGTCATGAGACCCATACATGTACCAAATGGCCACTTAGACTACCTCATATATAAGCGTATCTTTTATACAAAGCGGATTATCTGTCTTTCTGAAAATATTTACTCAAAGCCGCATCTAGGCTTTCTTCTCGAAGCTACCTCGTGCGTCTTAGTCTGCTGGATAGTCCGCAGTACGAAGGGGGTCCCCTGTGGGGTGGGTAAAGCCCGAGTAGAAAGTTTTCTACGAGTTACTCCGCTACAAAATGCATATCTGTAGCATATAATCAATCACATTCCATCTGATTAGTTACTATTATATGAAATGTCTATACCATGCATGAGATGCAACCCCTCATGCTCACGACGAGTCAGCCAGAGCTCACAGTATATAAGCGTGACTAAACGTCACACACCATGACTAAACCATTGGACACCCTCGATTTTATTTATCAAAACCTGATTTTGATTCTTCCCTTTATTTTGTGGAGCCGCAGTTTCGGGTTTACTGCAAATAAGGCAGCAGCCTTTTCAACATTTTCACGAACTTGCATCTAAATCACGGATTCATGTCTTAGTGAGTAACGTGGGACTTTCACCACAGGATCTACTGACTTGCTCCGCCCCGAAACATGTAATTTATCATTTTGATCATTTACACTCTCGTGAATCTCTATCTTGGACTTTATCCCTGTTTCAGAGCTCACGACCCACTCACCAACAACGATGAATAAACCTTTTTTTGCACCACGGCCCGATGCGATGTGACCGTGCATATAGAGGAAATGCATGATGCTGATACATTTTCCTCATGTTACATGCATGAATGAGCACTACATGAAACATTTACATATGTGGACACTATTATAATTTATCACATATAATCTACCTCCATCTCGAAACATAGTAATACATCAAAAAGCATGCATCAATATCATATTTCCATACTTAGCATGTTATTCAAGCAAGCCATAACACACAACAAGATCTCAAAATTAGGACCATTCAACAAGGTACCTCACGGCCCCTTTCGCAAACATGAACCAGTTTGGTTCCAAACTTCCACAGGCATCAACAAACCATAATACCTAGAGACAGGTTTTCTAGTTCAAGCTCCCCAACTCCCGTAGTGGAGCTTAGGTCATGAAATCCATCACCCGCTAATTCCAAATGAGACTGTTACATGGCCTCTCATATTTCCACAACCCCTACCATTATAAAGCCTTTAGGTAAAAATAAACAGTAGGAAAATATCCTACCTCTTGGGTTGTCGAAACTCCAACTTTTGTTATCCCACCGTAGATCCACTGCGTGCACCAACTAGTACTTTCGAACTTTAGGCGATCGGCCGTGACCGGAGAAATCTTCATTCCCACTTTCCTTCCTTCTCGGCTTTCCTCTATTTTCTCTCTCGATTCTTTCTCTTTGTTCATGCTTTCCCTTTCACTGTTCTTTTTGCTTTTTTATTCTTTCTCTTTTTTCTCTTCTCATTTCCTTCCATTTTCCTCCATTTTCTCGCTTTCTCTTTTCATTTCTCTCCTCCAATTTGGAGAACACCTCACATCCGTTCAAAGGAGGAAATTGCCTCCCCCTTTCCTCAAACCAAAGGTGTGGCTATCCATTTTCCATATGTTTCTCCTATTTCTTTATTTCCTTTTATGACATCATGCACTCAAGTGGTTCATTGTGAGCCATGGGATTCCTTTCCACACATGGCTAATTGTGAGCCATTACTTTTTAGTGCCAAGTGTCACACTTTTATGGTGCCAAGTGGCATCCCCCTCCCTTGTCATGTGTCATTCGACAGCACGCCTCAGCGTGACATCCCAGAGCCACCCTCGGAATCCAACGAAATTCGACGTGGTAGCTAAATTTTGCGAGACAATTTCAATGGAGCAGTCCATTTCGTCATCCGAGATCTAGAAAAATTCCGGATTTTTTACCGAAATTACGATTTTGCCCTTTTTGAGAAAATTGGAATTTTCTCGGGTCTTACATGAAATGGCTTGAGCTAAGTTCATTTAAAATAAATTGAACTGAAAAAAAAAAAATTGTTTCGAGGCAAAAACAAACCCAAATGAGAGATGGACACATGGCAAATTTTTTATTTTTTTTAAAAAAAAGATAAAAGTCAAAAGGAGGGGATGGACGGGAAAAAGGTGGGTGGGAAAGAGAGAGAGAAGAGAGGGTAGAGAGAGAAAAACTTCTCTCTAAGATCCTGCGGAGTCGGATCGTAGGTTTTTCGTTGGGTAAAGACAAAAATTAGGTCCATGCATCGAGCGCATGGGTGCAAAATCTTGGAGTTTCGTCAAATCCACGAATGAGAATTTTCCTACTTGAGAGTTATTTCTAGCCTAAAGGCCATTTAATGGCTTGGGGTTTTCTTAGAGGCGTGAGGGCGAAGTAAATTAGAATCCCAAATTTTGGGACGAGTGTAAAGAATTTTAGGAATTTTAGGGATTGTTTTTGACGATCTGGCGAATTTTGGGATTTGTTTTGGACGGATCGGACAGATTTTGGGGCCCGGATATTGGAAATTTTTGGGAATTAATTACGGCCGGAGTCCCATGCGGGTTTTTAGGTTTAGTTTAATCTGGACTAATGTCTTGAGTTTTGTGGTGTGTTTTGATCCCTGATAATTTGGTGATGAGCAAGTGAAGGACAGAGGTGCCAGTTATATGAGTTTGAAATTTGATCCATTTTATGTGTATTGTTAGAAAAATAAATAATATGCAGTTGTGTGTCAATATGTGCTTGTGTGATGTATTAACATGGAAATTGTGATGAATGAAATTATATGTAGAATATAATTATGGAATTTATAAATGTTATGTAGCATGACATAGCATAAAATTGCATAATTGCATTCTCATACACGATCATCCTGTGGACAAGGGTGTGTGTGCATGGGTATGGTCATCCATCATCGGTGTTGATGAATGGGTAGTGAGCCGATACTGGGCAGCGTCGATAAATGACTCATGGTTGAATCATAAAAAAAAAAAAAAAAAAAAAAAAAAAAAAAAAAAAAAAAAAAAAAAAAAAAAAAAAAAAAAAAAAAAAAAAAAAAAAAAAAAAAAAAAAAAAAAAAAAAAAAAAAAAAAAAAAAAACTTTTTTTTTTTTTTTTTTTTTTTTTTTTTTTTTTTTTTTTTTTTTTTTTTTTTTTTTTTTTTTTTTTTTTTGTGAAATATAGTGTGTGTGGGCGGAGCGAGAAGGGCGTTAATCCCCTCATGTGGCTTCATTTGTAGTTAGTAAGAGACATGCGGTGTGATTCGAAAGTTCTGTATGGGTGTAAGAGACCAGCGGCATAAGCCGAAAAGTTTTGCTGCCTAAAGAAGACACACGGTCATGGTTATGACATAGACTTCGACTTGTGTGATAGGAGTCGGGATTGACTCGAGATTAGTTACTGGCACTTGCATTTAGATCTTGATGGCCCAGATAAAGATTCGGTATATGTGTTTCATTGGTACTAGCAGTGACGGTTGTCACACTTGGCATAGGCGTGTGTGAGGGAGTCGGTCAGGACTCAGGTTGTGGGCATGAGGAGTCTCATCTCATGCATGACATTGAACATTCCATATAGGATTGCATTATTTATATGGAACATGATTTGATGATTTATGAATGTCATTGCATGTGCATTTAGGCGGGGAGTAGCTCTTGTAGGAAAAATTTTCTACTGGGCATTGCTCACCCTGTTGTGGGACCTCCTTCCCGGTGCATGGGGTGTGCGAGAGCTGACACTCAGACGGCGGTGATTATGAAGGAGGCCCGGAGTGTGGCCTTGATATTACTTTGTAAGTATTTTTGTATAAGAATTGTAATTAAATTCTTTTGGACTAGTGTATAAATAGTCGGGTATGTAATTATGTTAAGAGGGTCGTGATCGGACTCTTACAAGCTGTAATTAAGTTTTATTTTCATATTTTAGATTTAAATGTGAATAAATGGATCCCGTGGGGATGTATATTGAGATATGGATGAGATGGACCACATTAAAGTCAATACTATTCTGTGAGACCACAGACGGGGTATGATTACTACTGTTATATAGGTTGTATGTTGTTAGGCTCTGAACCAAAGGAGACTCTGCCCGAATTTTAGCAAAAATATGGATCCCGATAAATGGGACCTGGCAGTGTGGTATCGGGTCACTCGAAATCACGGGAATTCTCTGGGTTTATGGGTTGTCAGCAGGACCCAGAGGGGCGGTGGATCAAATAGAAGCCCGGGAGAACATGGCATCTCATACCCACAGATATGACCAAACCAGCCCGCACTCGCCGGTCTTAGGAGAGTCAGGAACTGGATTACCGGGGTTATGTTGACATAGATAAGCGGCCCCCAACCCCGGCTAAAGTATAAGTAAAACAAATCTCTACCCAGTGAAATATCCAGTGGTAGAAGGTTCGTAAAAGCGCAACTGACGGGTACTAAAAGCTACTTTGTAAGGTTAAACTAAATTATCCCGGATTCGGAGCAAGTGCGAGTGTCTGGAATGACGTGTAGGGTGAGTCGAGGTTGTCCATAGGTTTGGAATACGAATATTGGATTATGTCATGTATATCTGGGCTATGGTATTGTGTCACTACTCTAAATCAAAGTAAGTGAAATAACTAAAGGCGGTCTCTTTCTCAAGGTAAAGCACTAAGGTTTATGGATTTTACTTGACTCGATTCCATAAGTGACAAATAAAGAATGTTATTTATAATTTATGTGAATGTTGATTATAAGTGATCTTTTTACACATCAACCTGTCCTCGAAGCGCATGGGCTATCTGAAGTGGGTTTATTGCATCTTTGCCTCTAAGCCCTTAACTCGGAGATGCAACCTCTGATCCTTATTTACCACATACAAAAAACCGTGATATCTACATCATGATTGATTGTATGATACTTTATTCAGTTCCCTAGAGTTCCTCATCTTTCGACCTCAAAGCCTAGCTTAATATATGTAAATAATGGCTAAGTATCAACATGTAATCAAATCAAAAATAAGGTAACCAACAATTGCAGGATTTAAGCTAAATAAATGAAAGATTAAAATTCATCCATGGCGTGTAGTCAAAGTTACATCATAAACCCTAGCTTAGATGTTTAGAACATTATGAGATGAAGAAAATACAGTTAGAGTTATAGTCATGAAAATAGAATCGAGAAGCGAGATGAATGCCCTGGCAATTCTCTCAAGCCTTCCTCGTCGCCTTTTCTCCCTTATATATTCCAGAAAGTGCCCTTTTATGTACTTGAGGTTCAAAATTTATACCCCAGTGAAATCCTCGGATAGCCATTGAAATGGATCAAATTAGGGCTAAATTTCTCCGCCCATGCAAGTGCGTGGAAGTTCCATGCAGGTGCGTGGCTAAGCACCCAAAAATCTACTCCTTGGGCACACAGGTGCGTAGGGTCCACGCAGGTGTGTGGCCCCCTGTGCTGCTCCATCTCTTTATGCTTTTGCACGGCCATGCTTCTCGCTGAAACCTGGATCTGGCGTTCTTGGAGATACATGGAGCTCTTTAAGTCGGGGAATCCATACATACCAAGAAAAGTTCCATCATATGCCATTTTCTAGGTTTAAAATGAAGTAGAGTAGAAGCGGTTCGTTGTTCTTTGCTGCGATTTGCTTCCCTTGTTTTTGTTCAAACTAGAATGCATATCTCTCCCTTGTCTGGATTCAGTTGAGTGATCTTGGTTTTGTTGAAAGCTTATGAAATCTATCTTGAATGCTGGATAGTTTAGATCCATTTGATCTCCCCATTAATACAAAAAAATTGAAAGGTCATATATGTTGTGCCTCATTTGTTGATTTTCCACTTTTTCGTTTGTGCTTCGCTCCAATTGGCGCAATTCCGCCAAATTGATGACTGTCCATAAATATGAACATTTAGAGCATTAGGACACTTATTTAACATATTAACATTACTAAAAACTAAGTAAAACATAGGGTTGTAATGAATATTTTATATACTCATCACAACCCATCAGAATCCGAAAGACGTTTGGATTTATAAGGAGTGCGGGAGGTGCCACCCCAGTAAGTCTGGCTTGCCGCCAAAACGGGATAGGAAAGCGAGTCAATGAAGTGTTTATGAGTGAAATAAATGGCACTATCTGCCCCCTCTTATGGTTGGAGTGCGAGGTATTATCCACCTCTAATCCCAATGTTGATAGGAACTGATTAGCGATCTGTTCCTCTATGGGTATAGTAGCGACTAGAATTTGCTACGAGTGGGCATTTCCCAGGGGGTTCCCCCTCTTACACCTAGCTTGACTGGTAGAAGTCTCTTCATGACCTCTCGCCATTCTACGGGCAAACAAATAGAAAAAGGGGATCAGCTTGAGGCCCATTAAGCAGCGAAGGTGACAAAACCCTCGAAAGACAAAAGAAATCCCTCTTTAGAGGTTCAACAACCCACTAGTAACATGACCTAAGAACCCCGAACTAGGAACCTTCGCAAAACCTAATGTGATGTCCCCAAACCTAGGAATGTCCCACACACCGCTTGCAGCATCATCACTAGAACCCCTCCGACGAATGATGATTGTACCCTTAAAAAGAAACAAAAACTTTTAACCCAAAAATACTCAACAAACAGAGCCATAAAAAATAAATAAAAAAATAAAAAACAACAACAACAACAACACAAAGAAGGCCAACAAACGATATTTGAGTTGCAAAAACTCATTGGAAAGTCGAAAGTTGTCAAGGGATCTCCGATGATTCCTTTGAAAGAAAAGTTTGCATAAGCATAGGAGAAAGAAAATTGCAATAAGCAAAGAGCTTTGTGAAATCGTAAAAGGAACAGCACTCGGAGCCCAACCCCTATATATAGGGACAAAACATCAACGGGCACATTAAATGTGCCTTCAGGGTAGCTTGCTCTGCGGACACATTGGGAAACGTGCGCTTCCCACACGCTTTATATCCAAACACACTTTACCTTTCGACATGTTCAATGTACGCATCAATTCTCCCAATCCTTTCAACTTTTCGCACCTAAGGCTTAAAAGTGCAATATTTTCCCTCGACTGAAAAAGCATAAAGTTCCAGCCGAGGAAAAGGGGGGCATTGTGAGTACCATGATATTTATGAAACGGTTCAAGCCTGCTTATCGTATTAAAACCAGGCGGGTATTATCAACGGAGAACCAAAGCTGTTTTAGAAAGTCAAGGTGTCTTCTCAAAAATTTATCCATCTTCCTTCTAGATGCATAACACATTTTCTTTTCTTTTTCTTTCTAATAATAAGTATTTGAAAATCATACAAGCTTAATTAAAAGAAATCATATCATTTTACCTTGTATAATCTTTTATAACTAAATACGAGAAAGGTGTCAAGAATTATATCAACCCAAAAATCAAATATTCTAAATAACTTAGCAAAAGAAATTTTTTGTACAAATTTTCTTGTAGATGATAAATATTTGACAAGAGTAATGATGTATTAATTTAAGTAGATTCTATACACATGTCAATATATTTGAATTTATCAAAGAAAGGTGAGTCAATTCATATTAAAGGAAAAATGAAGAGTCAATCATAAAAGAAAATGATTAAGCGACCAAAATGCGATATTTTTATCGATAAACCAATTAAAATATGGCCCAATTATTATGATTTTTCATAGAATATGGCATATCATTTTTAATCTAGATAAAAATAAGAAAAATGTTGAGAATTATATAAACACGTATATTGAAAACTATTTATTAAAGAGTGATGGTATATAAATGTCATAAGTAGATTTGAAAAAATCCACATCCAAATTCATACAAAATCTCTAATTAAAAATAAAAAAAAGACCATGCAACAAATCGGAGGGTCAAACTGTCAGAAAACAAGTCACCCATATAGCAGGGTAGCAATCAAGAGTGGTAGACTTTCAACGTTTTTAACCACATTAGCCAATCGGAAATGGCCACATGTCATTAGTGTGGCATCTTTCCGTGGGACCAAACGTCAAACTAATTTCTTTTTGTCACATCATTAAAATCTTAATTGATGCCTATGTTTTTAAATTTTTTTTTCAAAAGTTAAAACTGTAATTGATGTGATTTTAGACTTAAAGTTAAAATTAATGTCTTAGAAATCTAATTTCCACCTTCATTCCAATCTACTTTCACCAAGTTCAATATTTAAAGTCACAAATACATAATCTATTCTTGTTGGACGTGGGACGTAAGAATCTATAATTCCCTTCATTCGATCGTACCTTTTGTCACCGTATCCAAGCATTTAAAGTTCTAAATAATGGCCCGAAGCATTTAAAAATACTAAATGAACCCCTTATATTTTTATGTGGTACTTATTTAAATCCCTAAATAAATCGAGCATTTAAAGCCTTAAATGAATCCACTTATATTTTTATGTGATATTTATTTAAAGGAAAATGCTTGGCGACACGAGGGTGTCAGACACCATTTCAAAAAATAAAAAGTTTTTAAGGGTAAACTTGAAAAGTATAAAAATTAAATGACATAAATACCCATTACCAACTTTCTTCCTTTTTTTGTAACCCGTCCAAAAATCACTACCCTTATAAAATTATGGTGACTTTTTTTACACTAGTGATGTGGAGCCAGCAATACCATATTTAAAGCCTTAAATAAATATAAATTATATTTATGATGTCCTTGTTCGATCATTGAGCGGTGAAGCAAACTTTTTTTTTAGGTTTTGGTGATGGGTTTGCTTTAAAACATTGGTTAAGTAGTCATCAACCATGATTTTAATTTTAAGGCTAAAATGCGTACTTATTGTCTATAATTTTAATTTTTTGACAAAATTTAAAATCATATTCACATGATGTGATAAAAATAATTTTTTGCCAATTTTTTATCGTAAAAGGATTATTTGGGACATGATGTTCCCATACCTTCAACACATGGAGTTTTGAATTAAAATAGTGTTTTTAAAAAAAAAAATTCTTCAAAGTAGTTTTGAATTGGCAAATGACATTGTCTTGAACAGCAGCTTCACCATTAAATTTCAATTTCCACTGTCTTGAACAACAGTTTTATCTTTTTTGAAAGCAATTGTCATTGTCTGAACAACGGCATTATATATTTTTCTATGGTTTTTTTCCTCTTTTTGGTATACATTCATCAATTTAATCTATACCCCCTTCACCAATTTATGAAACAAATATTCCTAAAATATATTCTTCATATTATCCATCTATAACGAACTCCAATAATTTCCAAATATATATATATATATATATATAATTTTTGAACAATTCATATATTATCTTTTAGGAAAAAAAAAGAATTCATTATAATTTTTAAGAACAATTCATAAATTATCTTTTTTTAAACAATATATTCATTTTTTTAAAAAAAGATTAAAGTTGAAAATATGGGTCAAGCTTGATGGAAGTAGGCCCAAATTATTAATATTTTGGAGGTTGGAGCCATGAAATTAGCGATTGAATAGAATGCGACTGTATTGGCATTCTTTCAATTGGCATGCGGCTCATCCAGTTGGGGTTAGGCGTCAGATTGACTTGAATAATTTTTATTATTCATTTTATAAATGACATATATATATATATATATATATATATATATATATATATATGATTTATTTGTCTAGGTGACCATGCGAGTTAGGGCTCATCAGGACCCTATTGAAATTTTTCTAAACCATGGTGACCCATGCGTGAAGATGAAGATTAGGCGATTGATTTCATTTGAAACTTTGATTTATAGTTTTTATGATATCATTTATTTGTCACTTTATTTTTTAGTGCTTTGAATATGAGCATGTTTCTTAATTACTTTGTTTATTAAACTTTGACATGTTTTACAATTTGATGTTTCATTTTTATCATGACACTTTGACGTTGATTGTGGTTGATACTTCATTAATTCTAATTATTACGCATGGATACAACTTAGTTTCTTAATAGCTATTAGTTAGTTTGGTTATAAATTTATAATGATGTTTAGCATTATTTACTTATTTACGTTTATTTAAGACTTTAAATATTATTATATTGTCTAGGCTCCATCATTTATGCATTAACTATTATAAAATACTTGTGTGCTGTTTTTTTTTTCTTTATTTGAAGAATGACAAAATTAGATAAATTACAAGTTTTAGCAATTTTTTAAAAAATTTGGCCTGTTTTGGCCATGACTTGCATCAGCGAAATTTGGACTAATAAAGGCGGCCCCACGAGATAAATGTGGTAGAAATGGCTGGCCTATTCACATTACGACACGAATGGACTTAGTTAACCCGTTTCTCAACTATAAAAAAGAAAATATATAATTCATAAAAAAAGATAATTTTTTGAACAATTCATAAATTATCTTTTTTTTTGGTATAATATATTCTTTTATTTTCAAAAATATAATATATAATTGATTAAAAAATATAAAATTTTAAATAATTCATAATTATCTTTAGGAAAAAGAATTCATAATAATTTTAGACAATTTATAAATTATCTTTTAGGAAAAAGAATTCATAATAATTTTTTGAACAATTAATAAATTATGTTTTGATTTTTCGAAAAAAGATAAGATATAATTCATAAAAGGATAATTTTTTTGAACAATTCATAGATTATCCTTTTAAACAATATATTATTTTTGGAAAAGATAATATATAATTCATAAAAAAATATATAATTTTAAAATTTATAAATTATCATAAAAAATATATATAATTTTTAAAAAATTTATAAATTATCTTTTAGGAAAAAAAATTCATAAATTATCTTTTACAAAAAAAAAAAAAAAAAAAAACTCAACAAGTTTTGAATATTCTATAGATTCTGGACAGCGGCTTTTTGTGTTTCTAGGGTTGAATTCGTCTCGGGCTAGCCAAGATTTTTTATTTTTGATCTCTGTGTGCGTTGTTCAGTGGATTTGTTGGGGACAGTTGGATTTTGATGGATAACAATAATTGTGGGCCTGGTCAAGCTGAGCCGGCCATGGATACGGCCGATTGGAGGACTCAGTTGCCACTCGATTATCGTCAAAGGATTGTTAACAAGATGTGAGTGTTGTTTGTTTCCCGAAGTCTCATTATTTTTTTTCTTTTTCCTCTTTGGGAATATCTTGGAGTGTTTCAGTTCAGGCACATGTGAATTTTGAGAATGTTTTTGGTGATGGGTAATGGGTTGTGTCGACTGTTTTTTGTTATGAATCATTGAGAGTTGATTTGTGGAGGTGCGTAATTAAGAAAAATAATTTAAAGATGGTGTTGATTTGTGACCCGAATTTGGTTTTGGGCTCTTTTGCGTAAAGCAAAATTTAAGAAAAAAATATGGATATGTTGTGGTAGTAGGGCCCTCGCCGCAACTGATTACCAAGGGACCCAGGCACAGACCTTTATGCTTGAGTATTTCTTCTTTGCCGTGGTTTTACACACGCAATGGACTCCACGTAAAATCTTAGTGTTTGTGCTGTTTTTCGTGATTTTATTATCGATCGTGATTCCAACAGCTGGTTTGGACCTGGCTTAGGGTTTTAGAGTCGTGTGGTGTCGGGCTGCTTGATTTAGATAGATATTTATGTTTGAATTATTATTTTTATTCCCAAAGAGTTTATTTCCCCTGAGAAAATTGATGAAATTACAGATATTATTGGCTGTGTAGTTGATGAGGTTATGGGAAATGCTGCTTCCTTTGAGCTCTTTCTAAAATGGATATTTTCAGCTTCCATTTTGATTCAGTTTCCTTATTGTTCCATGGGTCCTATGTTTTGAAGTTTCGTGCCAAACTTGATTGGGTTGGCACATGCTTCCTTTGAAGCTTCACATTCTCACACTCTCCCCGTTCAGATTGGTGCTTTGCATCTTGCTCCTCTATGTTGGCTGGTGCAGCGTAGTCAGCTCGTAGTTCGGTTCTTATGCAAATAAATGAAGGTGATAATTCTAAATAAAGTGGACAGCTAGTAGGGTAAAAGTGAGGATCTGATGATTGCCTATGCTTCTCACTTATCCATTATGTAGCTAATAGACTAATTGCACAATTTTGACTGAAGAATGGATGAATGAAAAAGCTTTTTAATGGATGAACAAAGCTACCTTCTATAATTGTTGAAGCAAATTTCCTAGGAGCTTACAGAACTCATGTGAGTTGTTATGGTGCATCATCTTTGATGTTGAAGTTTAAGTTCTAGGATGAGGAGTAGCAACTTGTCTAGAGTATCTTTGTGTATTTTTCCATATTCTGCTTGGTGGATGATGTAAAACACCTGTACAATAGAACAGAGAGGGGGGCATTAGTATCAGAAGCCAGAGGATACCGTGGATAAGCTAGTCAACAGGGCTGGGAAAGAAATTGAGTTTTATCTTTTGTTATTGTCTGGGAAAGAAAAGTTCTGTTTTTCTGAGGTCATGTTTTAAGGCAGTCTAAACAATGGTCATCTAGGCTAGACTAGTCAGTCTGCTAAGGTACTTTCTAGACGTTCCTGGCTTCTAGCCTCCATACCAGTTTCTTCTGTTAATGCCCAGAAGAACCTGCTTGAATCCTGGGTTCAATTGGAATATATGTTGGGATTTAATGAATTGGTAGGGAGGCAAGACCTAATCGATTCATGGTTCCATTTTATCCACTGAATATTGGTTCCCATCATCTGAATATTGGTACACATTATAAATTATAGATGAGTGAGTTCTCACATAAACATGCAAGAACAGGGAAGGGGCTGGAGGCAGCAAAGGTGATAAAATGTGCCGCAAAGGTTGAAAGGATGACAGAAAATCCTGTAAACTAGGCATCCTTCTGAGTTACTTAGAAATATGAAATGTTAAATACTAGCATAGGGTTTCGGCAAGAAATTCTGAATGAAGTTTCTTGTTTGCGAGTTTAAGAAATAAGGTTTGAAACATCATTTTCTAGCTGCTTTCTCTTTTACTGTGCGTTCTAAATTTGAGTTCCATGCAATGCTGTGTGTTGGTTTTTATATCTGCTAGACATGGTTTACTCATTGCTACTGTGATTTTCTAATCGAGAATTAAGAACTTCTTCGTACTTAATTTCAATGACCATTTTTAACCTGTTGTTTGTTTCTTGCTTCTAGACTGGACATTTGAAGAGGCATCTCCTGTTCCTGGACAAGGGTTGGAATGAGCTCAGGAAAATTGCTGTTAGGTTTGAGAAGTTGTACTGGCGCCACAAGCCAGGTATATCCATCATGCAGAGTCTTATAAATTTAGTTACATGCATGAGTTGGTTTATTCTACTAAGTTTCAGCTGTTGATTCCTTTTCTCTGTTGTCTGGTCATCTTAGCTGTTACCATTTGTATTTCTGTTACCTTGATGGCTAATTTCTATTATGTATATTATTGTTGATTCATTTTCTATGCTGTTTGGTCATTGACGCTGTATATATCGTGCATATTCTGGTTATCTTTATGGCTAATTTCTATAAAAATAATTATAGACATAAAAATTTTAGTTAGACATTATCATTTGTCAATTTGGAGATTGACAAGTGGCATGTGGTGTATCAGAAAGGTAACACGTGGCGCACTTTAAAAGACTATAGAATTTGGTCTTTCAAAATTGATCAAATTGTTTGTTAGAAGAGAATTAAAATAAATATTCTCTTATTACAAATGCCAAATGGAAACAAATATTTGAACTGAATTCAAAAGAGAATAAAAACATAATTACTATTCTTTTGTTGGCAAATTTCGTTAATGAATAAAATAAGTTGTGAAAATCAAAGAATCAAATTTCTTCGAATTAAGCAACTAAATTGTGGGAATTTCGAATTTTAATTCTCTAATTTCACCTATAAATAAGAGGTGACTCATTCAATAAGGGACTTCTTTAAATTGGCAAAAATGACTTTATATTAGAAAGAAGGCTTCACAAAGAAGAAAATGCCTCACAAAATCTTCCTGCATGTCCATAAAACAAAACAAGTACTATATACATCATTTTCGCCTGCACATGCTATCTTTGCATTTCAAGAATTTCATTTGGGAATAAGTTACAGATGACTCTCAATAAAACAAAATATTTTCATTTTCATCGTCTTCAAATTGTGATCAACGTGCAATAATTAGAGGAACAATTATTTTGCAAAAGAATATTTTCATCAAAGACTATAACTATAATATTTCCAATCTTATTCCAACCTGCAAAGATTGTCAAAAGAGGATTTAAATAAATACTCTTATTGACAAATTCAAAATTCTCTTCTTGTTAAATTTTCTTAATGAAGAAG
The DNA here is from genome assembly GCA_016808115.1 of Tetrastigma voinierianum. Classification (NCBI taxonomy): domain Eukaryota; kingdom Viridiplantae; phylum Streptophyta; class Magnoliopsida; order Vitales; family Vitaceae; genus Tetrastigma; species Tetrastigma voinierianum. The sequence goes on from JAEQBH010007690.1 coordinate 68,147, forward strand.
ACAGTTGCCAAAATCAAGGAATTGCATTTCTTTGAATTAAGCAACTAAATCTTGAGGATTTGCTAATGAGTCCTAGCTCAAGTGGTTAAGAGCTAGGGTAGGCATAGGAGGTCGGGGTTGAGTCTCGGTGGAAGCAGATTGTGAGAACATAATACTATGATGTAATTCAAAGTGAATAGATGTCAAAATTTGTTCCCCCAGTATCATGTATAAATGAGTTCAAAGGCTCAGAATTTATGGGCCTTACTTTTTCAATTTTTGGAGTCACCTCTAGGTTAATCATTGGTTAATCAAAGATACGTTGATTGGGGTGTGAGATTCATCCGGAAAAAAAGATATGAATGGTATCCCTCATCTCTGCGGACCGGGTTTGGAGAGAGAAATAGAGGTGTGTTCAGATGTATGGTGCCTCGGTTCAAAGGATGAAAAATGCTTTTGTATATGTTCTCTGGTTCTTGGTCGAAAGTATAAGGCGATTTTTGATCTTGTAGTTCTTTGGTTTTTTTTTGTGTATGTTGGAGTGGAGTGTAGGAAATTTGGTATTGTTTCCATCTCCCAGCTTGTCTTCGTTATTTTAATGTTTGGGCTGGTATACTTAATGTATGCTTTGGGTTTGCCCCTCTTTCTTTAATATATTTACTATTTGGTTTTTCCTATAATTCACCTAGAAATGTGCGGTGACTTCATTGATGAGGACTTCTTTGGATCAGCAAAAGCGATAAATGAGGAAAGAAAGCTGCAAAATCTCTTTGCAAGTCGAGGAAACTAGAAAAGCACTACACACATGATTTTGCCCACACATGCGATCTTCACATTTCAAGTTCAGGGAATAACCCAGAGGCAATCCTTGGTTGATCTCTCAGAAATTTTCTTTTTTATCATCTTCATCTCGAATTGTGATTGGTAGAAGAATCAAGGAAATATTCTTTTGCGAAACCAATGTTGTCTACAAGATTTTTTCCCACAATATTTTCTATCTTAATAAAATTCTTGTTTGCATTATTTTCTATTGTTTATTCATTTTGAAACCCTATGACATTATTGTGTACAACAATAAAAAATAACAATTGTGTTAGATATCCTTTATTTATCAAAATGTTACTCCGCCTACATTCATCTCTTTATCAATCTTGGAACATTATTTGGTATTTGATAAATTTTCTTTTGTCCATTCAAAATATTTGAATGTGTATGTTAGTTGAGTTCTTAACTTGAGATCCACTGATAGGTGTGTGTGTGTATATAAACTATTTCTTTTAAATTCGGTCCAGGCTATCTGCGAAAAATATCAGAAGATGCTGATGGAGGCAAAAACTTCCCGGTTGCGTGGCGATAATGTCACCATCCAACTCGATGGAAATAGCAAAAACCCCAGATCCAGTGTAGGAATATTATTACATAATGTGTCTTCCATTCCATATTAATGATTGATATGCGGTATGGTCTTCTTACTTTTTCTTTATTTTCCTATTTTCATATTTAAAGAACCATGACATTTACTCAAAAAATGTGCAGGTTAAATTTGTTTCCTGTGCATTGAAGCCAAATTCATCTTTACGATGGATTATATATATATATATATATATATATATATATATATATATATCACTTTTTATGCATACAAAGGTATAATTTTGTGAAGTCTTAAATGGATTTACAACAAAGCATTAGTTCTTATCATGTATACCTCCGCACCTCCTTTAGGCACATTAATATATTTTCTCTTTTGCCTACACACACACTTAATATATGTTTATATATTGAGCAATCTTGAAGTGTTGATTTATTATCCTGATAGAGTTTCATAAAGGCATCATTCGACTCAGATCTTTAGAATGATCTTTGCAGCAATTCTCATCTCCCTGTTTATTCGTAGCTCAAGCTTTGCCTTTCTGGCTTGGCCCAGTGCTACCACATTTTGTTTCTTACTCCTACAGGATACTAAATTTACCCTAAGAAAGGTACAATAGCCTATAATTAACCGCCTGTCCAATGGAGATCTTGCAAAATCTGCATCGGTGTATATTTCGTCTTATATTTCTGCTTAATACTTGATGTTTTCTTGAATAAGATTCCCTTTCTTGGATATGCCTTTAAGTAATGGAGGACTCGATAGGCTGCCTGTCGGCGAATTTCTCTTGGATCATGCATGAATTGACTAATTACACATTGAATAGGCTATGTTGTGCAAGATAAATGAGTTTCCCAACAAGCCTTTGATACATTTTTCTATCCACTTTCTTCTCTTCAAGTGCTTCATAATTTGTGATTTTTTTGTTCAATGGGATCGCGTAGGTTTCTGTGTCATCTTTGTTTCATGAAAGATCGATAACATATTTTGTTGAGAAATGAAAATGCCTTTACTTGAACCAAGCCACCACCTCAATTCGAATCTTGATTTTCGAAATCTTTTTATTTCAAACTCTTGGCTAGAGCACTACTTCAAGCTATCTTTATCTTTCATCATTACTTCCTGATAATGTCATCAACATACAATTAATGATTTGACTCCCCAGGATTGAATGGTTGTGAAAGTGTATGATCTCCTTGGCTTTGTTGTAACCATTATTTATCATAGCCTTGGTAAACCTTCAAACTAAGCACGATGGAGGTTGTTTTAACCGCATATAGTGCCTTATTTAACAGCAAAACCTTGTTCCATCATCCCCATTGAACCTGATGGAATCTCATTTAATCTCTTCTTAATCACCGTAAAGAGCATTTTTACATCATCTTTGTTGCAATTCCTTATCAAAATTAACAGTCAAGGATAGCAAAATTCTTACTGTATTCATTTTTCCACTAGAGAAAATGCTTTTGCAACTAGCCTTGCCTTGTACCGTTCTAGGGATCCATCACCTTTAAATTTTACTACAAACACCCACTTGCAGCCCACTAGTTTCTTACCAATAGGTAAATCAATTGATTCCAAAGTTTTGTTCTTTTGTAATGCATCCATTTCAACCTCCATAGCCAGTCTCCATTCTCTCTTTATAAGTGCTTCAGACGATGAGTTGGGAATAGGAATAGTGCTTAAAGTTGAAAGGAAGCTTTTATGATTCAAGGAAAATCTCTGAAAAGACACAAAGTGAGACAATGGATATAGTGGCCTTTTTGTGCATTCTCAGGTTCCTTTACTCAAAGCTATAGATAGATCATGGTTAAGATTAGGAGTTGGGTTATGTTCAAGAATTGTTACCTTATTTCTTGGACCCAGTTGATGGGTGTTCTTGCCTCGTTGTTGCCATGGGATCCCTTCTTCTTGCATACATCTAATCGAGTGGCCCGGTCGAATCGACTATTTTTCTTCATTTTCTTCTATTGACTCTTCAGTGTGAAGTGGAACTCATATAGGTTCCAAAGACATTAGTAACACTGAAGTGGTTTCTTTTGATTTAAATGACAGATGAGGGTTATTTCTAATGGTGGTAAAGCTAACTCTTATCTTCAAGTATAGTGCTCCCTAGTCCCCACGAATGGGAGTGGGCTATGACTTATTTTCAACAAAGGTAACATTAGTTGAAACATAAGGTCCCTAGTGGATGGATGGTAACATTTATATTCCTTTTGAGTAGATGACTACCCCACAAAGACGCACTTAAGAGCTCTAGGATCTAATTTTCTCCGGTTATGATTGTGAATATGGACAAAGGATGTGCACCCAAAAACTAGAGAAGCAAGGTTGAAGGAGGATCGAATATTGGGATACAAGCAAGACAAGGTTTCTAGTGGACTTTTGAACCCAAAACTCTAGAAGGAATGTTGTTTATGACATATGTTGATGTGGGTACAACCTCTTGCCACTAGAATTTTGGTACATTTTGTTGAATCAATAAGGCCCAAGTACACTTAAGAAGATGACAGTTTTCCACCGAGCTACATTTTTGTTGGAGAGTGGTGATACAAGATGATTCATGTACAATTCCTTATTTTGAAACTACTGAGATAAAATTTGATTGAAATAATCACGAGCATTGTATGAGCGGATTTTCTTTATTTTTGTATCGAACTGATTTTAAACTATTGTACTAAAAATAAGGAAAATATGACTCACATCAAATTTATTTTAGACAAAATAGGTCGAAACTCTACTATAATCATCAATAAATGTCACAAACCATCTAGATCCTGAGATATTTGGAATGGTAGATGGTCTCCAAATGTCATTGTGAATTAGAAAGAAAGGAGAAGATCTTTTATTACTAATAGGGAAGGATACATGAGCATGTTTTGCATACTCACAAATGTCACTATGAAAAGATTGAATATCCAGTCCCTTGAACAAGGTAAGTATTATTTCAATGGAATGACACACATGACCTAGATGCCTATGATGTACCCAAATGACATCTTTATTTGATCAAGAGAAAAAGGAAGGAAACAAAGTAGACTTAAACAGTTCTGAAAGTTGATAGATGTACTTCCAGTAGTAGAGTCATTATGCTCTTTGGCGATCGATCTTTTCCTCCCCAAACGATCTTGAAATTCACAAAGGATCATAAAATATAACACGACCAGTTAGATCTTGGGTAAGCTTTTGTATCGAAACAAGATTAGTGGATATGTGAAGGACATGAATAAAAATTTTAATGACCAAATTTGGGGTAACCTGTATATCTCCTATACCAACCACTGTGGTGGTAGTTCCATCAGCAACAACAATTTTCCTATTGCTTGGACAATGTGAGTAAGTTTCAAAATGATTTGGATTATGGGTCATATAGTTGGTAACCTTTGTAATCAAGGATCGAACATTCCTAAACTCATTACGTAAAGCATTTAATCGAGAAATTAGAGTCCTCATTTGAAAAGTGAATCAACACATACCGGAGTTGATGCTTGAGAACTAGAAAGGTGGCTGAATATTTTGGAAGTAAAGTTAGGTTGCACCTGGCTTTGTTCTTCTTTATCAATTGAAAAAATGGAGTCTAACATGATTGATGTTCATGAAACAGTAGTAAAGGATAAATGAGATTAAGAAATAATGGTAGTGAGGCCATAGAAAAAAAAAACAGCAATGAAGTTTGAGAATTACACCAACAATTAAAGTTAAAATCAAGCATCAATTGGCAATGAAGGCTAGAAAAATAAGTGAAAAAGCGACAGAGAAACCTCAGAGGAACAGAGAAAAAAATCTGAGTGTGCAGCAATGAAGTGCCCAGAAGAATTCCCATAAAAAACTGAGTGTGCGACAATGGGGCTGCACAGAAAAATTCCCATAAACCTTAGGGTTCCGATACTAAAAACCTTAGGGCTCCGATACCATGAAGAAAATAGAACTGGTAGCTAGAAGTTATATTAATTCTTGAATGACTTTGTACAACCTATATTACACACTTATATACACATATTTTTTACATTGAAAAACGAAGTTCCCATAACCAATTCCTTATAATTTGGGATCTGATTATTCACTTCCCATAGCTAATTCTAGAATTATATTATTAACCCTGATTTTTTCCTAAAAAATCTGATTTACATAATTTCCCACACCCATAATCCGCATGGTCTGATGAGATGTGGCTCTTGCGATAGCATGGACCAACATTAGGGACTCTTCCTCCTCTTCTTTGACCTTAATCGCTTTCTTCATTACATTTCACCTTCCTCTTCCCCTTATGGCAAATAAATCTGTCTCCTCTTGCACTTAAGCCTTGATTCATACTTTTTGTCACAATAGTAACATAACCTCTCATCTCTTCTAGCTTGCATCTTCACTTGGGATATTTTTTGATTGGAGGGATTTTTTTGTAATTTCCTCATCCTATTTCTTGTATACGTGGCGCTAAATTGGTAGTGGTTCGAGATGAGGACTTGGCTTCCTTGACCCATACGCCTGTGGTGTTTTTGTAGTAATGTAGCCACTGATAGCCCTGACTTAGAGTGGTGGGCCCATGTGAAAGGATAGAAGAAAAGATGCTACTTCTTAATGAATGAATAAATAATACGAGTATAGGTCCTACCTATTTATATACAAGGGAAGACCTTTAAAGGAAAGAATATAAAAGTGCAAAGAGGAAGAATAATATCTGAAAGGAAATAGTCAAACCACAGGGATATTCTATGGAATATTATTCCTTTGATACTCAAACACTTCCTCAAAAATTGGATCATATAGATCTTATACCCAAGCTTGTTACAAATGTGCCCAATCCTTTGACCTTAGAGAGCTTGGTGAAAATGCGGTAGTTAGTCACTCAGGTGTGATACTAGTAGTCATGCATCCTGATGCGATCTTCTCTTGAATGAAGTGACAATCTACTTAAATATGTTTGGTCCTCTTATGAAAGACTAGGTTGGTGGCAATGATTCTTGGTTATCACATACAAGCTTGTTTGTTCATCCTTCTGATCGTAACCCCAAGAAGCTTTTTTGAGTCATATGAGTTCACAAGTTGCTAATAGTTGGTCACTCGAATTGACGATACTAGTAATCATGCATCCTGATGCGATCTTCTCTTGAATGAAGTGACAATCTACTTCAATATGTTTGGTCCTCTTATGAAAGACTGGGTTGGTGGCAATGTATAGGACTACATGGTTATCACATAGAAGCTTCATTTGTTCATCCTTTGACAGTAACCACGGCTTTTGAGTCATATGAGTTCTGATTTGCTAAAGCCATAGCTTCGGTACTTTCGACTTTAGCACTAGATCTAACTACTACATCACATTTCTTACTCTTCAGGGATAATTGGAGTGCTTCCGATAAATACATAATCTTGAAGTAGAGCGTCTATCTATGAGTGAGCACCACAGTCACATCCTGATATCGATAATTTAGGTATGACCTTTGTTTTTGTACAACACCCCTTGGCCTGGTGTTCATTTGATATAACAGAGGATATAGATCACAACATCCCAGTAACTATCACACGGTGACTACAAGAATTGACTAACTACACTCACCAAAAATGAAATGTTCGGTAGAGTGATGGTGAGGTAGTTTAATCTCCCCATAAGTCGTCGATATCTTCCTGGATCTTGTAGAGGCTCCCCTTGTCTAGGTACAAACTTGACGACTTTGGATCCATAAGTGTCTGAAGTTTACAATCTAGCGTATTAGTTTACTCGATATATCGACCGTTCGGACGATCTTAAGCGTATAAGCCCGATGACAACGATAAGAGACTTGCTAGCATGTAAGGTGATTATGTCCCATGTGCGATAGAATGAGTAAGCTATTTCTTCAACCATTGCTTGTTTCTAGTCCGAATGAGAGAAGGCCTTATGCACAGTTTTAGGTGGAAATAAAAGCAGAATATGGTGAAGATAAGCAGTGATAACTTAGGAAATTATAAATAGGATGGGGGTTACAAGAGGAACGAGTACCTTTTCGAATGGCAATGGGAAGATCAACGGGAGACAGCAAGACCACCGTCATGGAGGAGGGTGCCATAGGAGATGAGTTAGTCAGAGGCCCGTTGTCAGTACATTGACAGCAGGTATAAACCTGCAATGGTCGAGGTGGAGTAGCCGGAGGTATAGATGAGGTATATAGAACAAGATAAAGGAGAGTGAGATTGGGCATTAAATTTAGGGCCAAGGTAAGGGAACATAGAGAATGCTAAAAAAATGTGACATAAGTAGAGCGAGTGATGTGTATCCAGGGAGTAGCATCGATAACTCATTGAGGCGGGAATATCAGGAGATATATTTTATGGCTTTGACTGAGAGCTTGTCTTGTCCAAGAGTAAGAATATGGACAAAATAGACATAACCAAAGGCATGAGGGGGAAGGCAGAAGATAGGTTGGTTAGGAAAAATGATGGAATGAGGGGTCTGATCATGTAAGACGGATGATGACATACGATTAATCAAATAACAAGAGGATAAGATAACATCCACCAAAAAACGTTAAGGAATCTTATGATAGAGTAGGAGTGGGTGAGCGGTTTCAACTAAATGACGGTTCTTACACTCAACCACTCTAGTATATTGAGGAGTGTAAGCACAAGAGAACTGATGAAGAATCCCATGTGCGGACATAAAGGAGGAGAATGGTGAAGAAAGATATTCCTTGGCATTATCACTTTGTAGAATATGAATTGAAGTATTAAATTGAGTTCGAACTTCAGCATGGAACTTTTGGAAAATAGAGAATAACTTATCACGAGTTTTTATTCATTAAAAATAGCCAAGTACATCGAGAATAATCATTTATAAAAATAAAAAATTATCGGAACCCTAAGGTAGACATGGTCCGAGAAGGACCCTAGACATCAATGTGGATAAACTCAAAACGAGATTTTGTCCGTTGATCTAGGCGCTTTGGGAATGGGACAGTATGTTTCCAGCGGCATGACTCCACACTCAATTGAATAAGTAGGAAAAGCGAACCATTTACGAAACTAGGAAATGTTTGGGTGACTAAGGCAACTGTGAATACGGTGAGGAGTATCCATGGAACTTCAAGTAGTGGAAAGATGAAGCCAAGATGGCAGATGAAGGTCTTGAGACCTTTCGCGTCCACAAGCTAATACGTCATCCTTACTTGATCTACTTGATGTGACGAGTTATCAGAAAAGGTAATCAAACAATTAAGGTCACGAGTCAATTTACTAATGGAAATTAGATTGAAAGGAGAATCATGAACATAAAGGACATAAATAAGGGGCAAGGAAGGAAGAGGGCATGTCGAACCGATTCCTTTAGCTATGGTTTGAGATCTATTAGCTAAAGTAAACATGGGTAAAGGAGAACTAAAGATAAGAGAAGAAAAAATGTCCTTATTAGAAAGATAGGCTCGGAGAATCAGAGTCTAGGGTCTAGATGAATATGAAAGGCAAGCAGAGGCATTACTGGTCTAGGCAACAAATGACTGGATACAGATTTGGTTGTCTGAGTGAGGTAGGGATACTCCTTATACTCTTGTTGGGTGTAGAATAACTCACCGAAATATGGATGAGACCCTTTGATTTTATTCATAGTGATCATAGGATTTCCAAACAAAAACGAAGAAAAACTTTGTCCTTTGTGAACAATGAAGCTAAAAAAAAATCAAAATTCATAGTTTTGAGAGATCTATGGGAAAGAACGCACCTTTCAAAGAGCATTGGACAACTCTCGAGAGCCTGAAGTTGTCATAGATCCTTGGAAAAATCGAAGAGCCATGACGAGAAAACTAGAGGCTCGAGAAAAATGGTCAAGATACGATTGCGAGGCAGCAAAGTGGGGAAATAGGGTGACAGTAGTGCTCATTGGCAACCGGCGAGCCTGACCATGGAAGTGCGTCACCGGGAAGTGGCCTACACTCCCTCACATGTCAACGGGTGGAGAACAGCGCCAGAGAGTAGATCAGCACATGGAGGCACATCAATCACTGGTTGGTATCGGAGTTGCTTCCAGCAGGTAGATTAGGTCTCAACGAACTTGATGGTGGGGTCGCCAGCCAGAGTTGGAACAATTGCCGGAAAAGGTTCGCCATAAAATTTCTCCAACAAGGAGGAGATTATGACAGTAGCAGAGGGTTTTGAAGCTTCCCGCGATGAATGTGGAGTGGCCGGAGGTGAGACCTAGCTACTAGTTGGATTATCGGAAAAGAGAACTATGAAAACCTTAACGAACCTTTTAAGACTACGATACCATGTGAAATGATAGAAAAAGATGCTACTTTTACGATTGAATGAATAAGTAAATACGATATAGGTCTGCCTATTTATATACAAAGGAAGACGTTAAAAAGGAAACGATATAAAGTATAAAAGGAAAGAGAATAATATCTGAAAAGGAAAAGAGTCGAGCCATAAGATATTCTATGGAATATTCCTATGATACTCAATAGGCAGAAGCATCATCACTTAGTTTTGATTGAATCCCTCAAACCATTTATGAAACTTATTGTACAAAAGTCTTTTGTTAAGCCTATAGTTCTTCTTAATAGTGTAAATTGTTCTTAATAGATGTGCGGATAGGCTCGCCTCAATTTTGTGATCGGCTTATTAGGTTGCAATCGTGCCTTGCCAAATTGTGCGGTTATTTCGGTAATAAATGTCTCCCAATTCAAGTCTTTGACTGATGCTTCATACCCTAGAACCAGTCTAAGGCCTTTTCTTCTAAATGTATTGAGGCCATCCCTATTTTCTCTAGTTCTAGCACCTCATTGTACTTGAAAAATCTTTCACATTTGTACACCCACCCTTTTGGATTTTCTCCCTGGAAAGTTGGAAAATTCAATTTAGAGTACCTGGGCTGGGTATGCAACGTACCCGGGACAAATCCGTTCTCGATTTAGTAGGGACTAAACCACCAACTTTTGTAGAAACCCTGATGGCCTTCAATTTTTCTGTCGATTGATCGAACTTGAGGTTGAGGGTTGTCACCATATGAATCAACTCTTTTAATTCAATTGAATGTTGTTGAGTTTCCACAATTGCTTGTGGAATCCTCCAACAGCCAATTTCTTGTGCTTTAGTCCCACATCCACCATTCCCGAGTCGTCACTTTCGGATACCATTGTAACGGCTAGGAAGAAGAGACCTGAGCAAATGAAATTTAAATTTTTATAGCGAGACCCTTTTATATGGCAAAGCGGAACACCTAAAGGAAACAAACAAAAACAACGGAAGGAAACTGATTCCTACAAGGAAACGCTAAAACAGAATTCAAACACGCCTCTGAATAAAAACCTAAACAAAAAATAGAAAGTAATATAAAGTATCATTACAAAAATCAACAATGAAGGATGAAAAATTAGAAACCATAAGCAGGTTAATTTGACTTTGATATTCTGGAGAAAATTGTATTTCTTTCATATCTCTGAGGTTTACTACCAATGAAATACATAACAACGAGGGAAAAAACAAAGAATAAGCAAGAAGGAAAGAATCCTTTTCTTTCACATCCTCAAGGACGGTGCTAATAGATGGTTCCTATGCCTCAGGGAGGAAAAATATAGTGATCACATCCTCCTTAATAGAGGTAGTGCTATAGTTTTGTGGCATTTTCTGTACCCCTTGAGGCCTGGTCAAGTGGTAAAGGGATGGGAGGTTTTGCGGTAGTCTATAGGTTCAAGCCCCTAATAAGGACAAAAATTTACGTATTAAAAAAAAAATCATGTTCTCTGTGAGTATGAATCTGGGTGTTCTTTCCCTTATGTGAGAGGCTTGTGAGATAAACGGTTGTTTTGTGGGTAAGAAGAGGAAAAACACGTGATACATTTTTTTATTTTCCGGACTATTTGGAGGGAAAAGTAGTAGGTGTTGGATGATGAGGGGCATTCATTGCCAGTGCTGAAATCCTTTTTATTTGTATTCTATGGGCATGATGCATCTTTCCTAGTTTTTTTTCTTTGATAGACTTTGTGGAGTGTTTGGGTTTGAGCTAGGGGGGTTGATGTTGTTGTTCCCCCTTGTTTTTGTGTTGCCTTGAGGTATTCTTTTTGTATACGTCCGTGTACTTTTGATCCCTTTTTGTGGTGTTCTTATAATATATTTCTTGCTTACATATTACGGAAAGAAAAGAGTGTCATTAATAATAATATAGTGAAATATGGGATCGAAAGTAGGCTTAAACTGTTTTCCCCCTCCTAGTGTAGGGGATGGGAGATTTATTTTGCTGTTTTTTCAGAAACAAAAACCTTGATTGATCCATACCAGTCTGATGGGAAAACTGAAAACCAGTTGAATTGAATTTGATGACTCTTTGGTTTGAATTAGATTGATTTGAGATAGAATACTGTGTGTTCATGGTAGTGTTAAAAATGAGTCTTTGTTTTGCCTGTTTCAAACATGTATTCTTCTAATTAAATGTCCTTTTATCTCAGTACTCTCTCTGTGTAAATCCCAATCAGTCTCAAGATCCCCCATAATTGCTGCCCCATAATGGCATCTGTTGTTAGTTTTAAGCTTGAAGTTAAAACCATAGTCACTAATTACGGTTTAAGCACTAGTTTGGATATTATTTTCAAAAAACGTATTAGATTGGTATTTTTTTTCTTTTAAAAAAATTGAGAAAAAACTCGAGCTTTTTTAAGATGGTTGGTTACTTTGCAGGGGAAAAAAGAGTCATTTGACATTGACTTGAAGGAGCAGAATAATGCTGTTCTGAAAACTATTTTCAAGGCGAAGAGATAAGAAGACTTCCCTTCTGGAAGCAGAAGAATGTGTACTTTGTGATTCATCATCATATCTTATGCCTGCTTTTAGTATTTATTTTAACATAAAATGGAGCTGTGATGATACATCATATGTTTAGTTTGGAAAAATTAATATCAAAATCATAAACTTTCATGACTTTTGTATTTATATAAGAAAATTTTAGAATATCTCATTATTTTAAGATTGAAAGTATCTTCATCAATTTAAAAATAATTTGAAATATTTATATTTTTAATGTATATAGTTTTTCAAATTACAACTTTACCATTTCAAAAAAAGTCCATATTTTTGGCAGTTTAGATGGAAATCAAATCCTCTTTGAAATCTTAGGCATTTTTGGATTACCACTTTTGATTCTCTAATCATTGTATTGTTAAGCTCAATCAATAAATTTATTTCTTTTAAAAAACCTCTAAAAATTAATATTTTAAGAACACCAGACAATATCTTACAAAATAATTTTCTATAATAATATCTTTACAACTTATTAATATCCTTATAAATATTTAAATTATTTTCCATAATAATTTCGTTTAAATATAAGATAATAGTTTTTGAATAGATATTCTTTGAAATTTGAATCTTAACTTATTTGTATGAAAATTTTAGAAAATCTCATTTTTTTAAAAATTAATATTATCTTTATCTATTTAAATTTAAATTATTTTTTAAAGTAAAATTAGTCATAAACTCTAAAATAAATATTTTTAGAGATAATATCTTTCTCTATATTGACATCTTTAAAATTATTAATATGATATTATCTTTATAAATATTTAAATTATTAATTTCATTAAATATATAATAATATAATAATTACATACAGAATATTTTTTTTGGAAAAAAAATCCATGACTCATTTATATAGGAGGTAGGGTTGTTTGTGGATCGGTTTGGATCGATTTGAGCATAACATTCTATCCAAACCTATGACATCGATTTGAAAAAATTACAATATGATCCAAACCGTTTAAAGTACTCAAACCAACCAAACCTAATATTACGGTTTCGGTTTGGTTTGCAGTTTTAACCGCGGTTTAAATTCAATTATGTATTTAAAATAATTTTTGATAAGATGTTCTATCATATGTAATTTGATTGGGGGAGAAAGGAAGGTTTATGGAATAAATGTATAATGAGAATCATCATGTAACATACCAAAATCATAATTATGACACTAGAATATTAATGAAGCAACAAGTAACAAGCGCTGAGAATAGCAAACTTTAACATAAAATTAATTCAAAGCAAAACTTGAATCAGTATCCACTCTTTAGGTCATTGATACAATATACAAGCCAATAAACATTTAAGCAACATGAGTTTCACATATTCTCTTTCATTGGATCTTCCTTCACAATTTTACTTGATTTTCCAATTTCTAGCAAAACATGAAAAAAAAAAAAAAAAAGAGAAGTTATCGTTTTATATATCACAAAATATAAATTACCAAACCAAATAATTTATGTATAATACCTTGTGTGATTTCTTCATACATTTGAACCACCTCTAAAATTTCTTGCAAATTGATTATATGATATTTCTTCAACCAATTTTATGAACAAACAAGCGCCTCCGCTATTTTAGGAGATAATGAACTCTAAATGCAGCAGTATGCGTTCACTTGTACTAAAGCGGATTTGCGACCGGTGAAATCAGGTACTTGATACATCTCTTTGCCATCTTGGAAAATTGGATATTTAAAAGCATTCAACTTCCAACAATCCAAAATATCATTAGATCCCAACTTTTCAAGATTATCTAACAAATACTTTCTAATATAAGATTTAAACTCCAAAGATGCCTCCTCTTCCAGTTTCTTTTCAAATGCATCATCAATATCATCACTATCATTATCATCGGTCTCCACGATCTAGAGGGGTATTTATTTCACTCCCAGGATTCACTTGAATAAAAATCATTATACTATTCATACATTCGATTGAAAGTTGATTCAACCAAAACAATTTTTGTGACAGTTTGACTTGTGTCATATACTTGCTCAAAACAAAATTTCACTTACTTGAACTTATATCGGGGATACAAAACAATATCAACATGCAATAAATAATTAACATTACTAAAATTTTCCCAATATGTGGCAAAATTTTCCTTCATTATGTATCATAGGTATATCGCTATCCACCCATTAGCCATTTTCTGCAATGCTCTTTGCATAGACACCGAGTTCTTTAAAAAAATTGAGTATGCAAAGATCGAAAACTCAAAGTAACATCATAAAACATCTTCAAGAATTTAACAAACACCTTGCTCTATTCCAATCTTCTTTTTTTGGAGGGCCCTTAATTTTCTCTTCTTCAAAATGTTTCTTATATTTAGCATCATGATATTACAACTACTTGAAGAGCTACTTCAAATTTTACATTTGCATCGACATCGATAAGTGGAGTACACCTAGTCTCCACATCAAAGCACAAAAAAATAAACATGCGATATTTTCACATGTTCAAAACGCACTTTTCAAGTCTAGTTTGAAGATGATCTAATATATATCCAAGCGCATTTGGATCTTGATAATAGACTCATTGTCTGCTTTCAAACCATCTTGAGCATTGATAAGATTCAGCGTAATAATGCGAGCAGCGAGCGTCCTGATAATTCATTATTTTAAAACTCTACCTCGAGGAAATTGATGCTGAACATCACGATAGTTAAATCACTAGAACTAGAATTATCAGCGGTAGTGGGAACATACTCAATGCCTAATCCGACAAACAACTCTCATCCTTCGATTGTGCTTGGCTATGATTAGGAACTTGACAAAGTTTAAAATTCGTTTTTGTAACTTCCAATCTTGATCAATCAAATGATCAGTTAAGCACATATAGTATAATTCACAAAATAGATGACCAAGAAGTATCAGTTGTTAAGCACAACGTTCATTCTTCAAATGTTTTCTATGCTTCATAAAGTTTTATGCATCTCAAAACGATTATGCGAAGAGAATTACAAATATAGACTAATAAGTGAGAATAATCCTTAAATCCCTCCCGCTACTTTGACTGCAAAGGCGATTCATCCACGAATAATCATTTGATGCCAAGGCTTGTCTAATTGCTTTAGGATCATACTTAACAACCTTTAAATTCTCAATCTTAACATTATCACATCACGACCTCTTTCTTAGCATGTAAGCTAATGATCTTTTGTTTTATTAACATTTATATAGGAGATTTCTATTTGAATTAAATGACTCCGTACATTACTAGTTCCATTCTTTACAGAATCACTAACATAAGATTGACCTGATAATTGCATGATGCGTGGATTTTCTGCAGTTATTCCAGTGAAATGATCTCATATTACAAAAATTTCTTGTCCTATTCTTTTGTTCTTTTAAGTTTTTGTGGAGTTGATGGTTTTTTACCTTCATCTTTCTTTGTCATTTCAACACTATTATTTCCCAATTCATCCTCTTTGCTTTTTTCTCATTGAATTTTTGATGCAATTCCCTATTCGATGTAACCTTCAACATTTAATGACACATCTTCATCCATCTATAAAAATTAATAAAATATCATTTATGTTAGGAAATTGAAATTAAAATAAAAATATAAACAAGCTTTTAATAAGGAAACAAGCAAGATATGAAACAAAGAAATGATATATACCATATAATATCATAGTGTTCAATCCAAGATAAGGTCATTAAGGTGTTAGGGAAAGCATGAGGGTTTTGTAAAATACTTGAATATGGAACTACCATCGGTAGAGTCTATGGCTATATCTAGACAAATTTTCTATGTGAACCTATTTGAATAACTTTGAAGAATTTATGTATCTGTCGATAATAATAATAATAATAATACTATTATTTATAATTATCTGGATTTTCCCTTATCCTCCAACAACAACCCTTCCTTCTTTACAACCCCCACCAAGATTTAAAATCCATGTTGAGGTATGTTATCAATGCATTCAGATATTTTTGTTGTTTAATGATATTCGCTGATTTAGGCGCCCGGCTTCGAAATCCCGGAAACCAAAGATTCGCTATATCCCTGTGACCTCCATCCGAAACAGAGTTAGAAAAACCAAGAAAACAAGGAACACTTTTTCCTCGATTTTCTCGCACTTTCTTGGCTCTAATATATTTAATTTTCTTCTAAGCAAATTAAGAATCAGTCACTAATTCAGAATGGCCATGCAAACAAAACCTCAAGAGTCATGATCAAATTAGAGACCTGCATCAGACATGAGAACAAAAAAAGTTTGTACTTTTGTTCCTTTTCTTCCCCTTGCTTTTGCTTTTCTCTTTTGTTTATGTCGTTCACTACTATTTCAACAAAAATGATTGGTTATCATCAAAAGATTCAAGCCCTTTATGATGAGCCCGTGTAGACAGAACCCTATAAGACATCAAGCACCCCACCATCAAAACAAAAGAAGAAAGAAAGAAAAAAAGAAAGAAAAAATTGTGTTTAAGGACGCAGAAAATTGAGAATTGGAAAGAAAACAAGTAGGATGAAAATAACCTTGGTCGGCGGGATGGAGAAGAAGAGGTGTGTGCTGTTGAAAGAAAGATGTGAAATTAGGTTAAAACTATTTATAATATATATGGTGGTTTGGGTCGGTTCGGTTTAATCGGTTTTCACCTCTAGCGCAAGGCGAGCCCAGATGTGTCGGTTTTGTAAAATTCCAAGCAATCGAACCTATTAATTTTAAAAATTGTGGTTTCGGTTTGGTTTGGTTTGGTTTTGTCGGTTTGGACCGTTTTTTTGGGTTTATGAACACCCCTACTTTTGATTCTCTAATCACGGTATTGTTAAGCTCATTCAATAAATTTATTTAACTTCAAAAGCATAAAAAAATTAATATTTTTAAAAGAACATGGACAATATCTTACAAAAATGATTTTCTATAATAATATACTGTACAATAATATCCTTATAAATATTTAAATTATTTTCCATAATACTTTAGATTTAAATATGAGATAATAGTTTTTTGAATATATTATTTTAGAAAAAAAATTTAGGTCTTAACTTATTTGTATGAAAAATTTTAAAGTCATCTCCAATTTTTAAATTAATATTATCTTTATCTATTTAAATTTAAATTATTTTTAAAGTAAAATTAGTCATACACTCTAAAAATAAATATTTTTTGGCGATAATATCTTTCTATATTGACATCTTTAAAATTATTAATATGATAATATATTGAGTAAATATTTAAATTATTTTCATAATAATTTCTTTAAATATATAATAATATAATAAATTTTGGATGAATACTTTTTGGAAAAAATCCATGACTCATTTATATAAGAAAAAAATTTAGAATATTTCATTATTTTAAGATTAAATTATCTATATCCAATTTTATATAATTTGAAATATGCATATTTTTAATGTGTATAAATTTTCAAACTACAACTTTACCGGAAATCTCCATTTCAAAAAAAAAAAAAAAAACAGTCCATATTTGTTAAAACTCTCTTTTGGAATATATGCCTAATAAAAAGTAAAAAATATAAATACATAAATAAATAAAATTGTTTTGATTTTGTGTTTTAAAAGTTAAGTATTTTTAAAGTAAAATTAGTCATAAACCTCTAAAAATAAATAATTTTCAAAATTATGAATAATCTCCTAGAAATATTTTCCTATAATTGTATCTTTATTAGTAATATCTTTATAATTATTAAAATTATTAATGGGGGATTTTATTTTTTGTGATTTTTCTTGTTTTGAAGAAAACATGACGTGTGAAGCCCACGTCTCTCATAAGAAAACATAATTCCCCCTGCTTTTCTTATAAATTAGAAAAGTAATAGTGATAGAATCTTGTAGAGCACATGAAGAAGAAGAAGAGCTGCGATGATGATGATCCTACGAGAGATCGTGTCTGGCTTGGAATACCTTAATCTCCCATCCTCGATTCGTTAAAACCAACTTGCGTCGTCAACATGAACTCCCTGCAGTAGGACTTCTTTTCCAGAATCATAGAAGAAGGGTGATTTGGTGGTGGATTCTATGTATTCTCGCTTGGGAGATGGGTCTCCTCCCAAGTGAACGTTTAACAATTACGGATTCTTGTCATGGATTCTATGTATCGTCGTTACTCATCATGACTCATGGTTATGATTTCCCAAGCCCTCCCGAGAACTCATCCTTTGGAACCCATCTACGACCTTGGCCATTATCGAAGCTACCTTTCATTATAAGAGCTATAGGTTTTGTTTTTTCTATGATTTTGAATTTATGAGGTTGATGACTACATGATCGTAAGGATTCTCACCTTATTACAAGCAGTAGCTATGGACATGGAAAGTGTCGTTACCTGGATCGTCTGGCCTTCGGGGCATCAGTTGCGCGATATAAACATGCAAAAAAGGGGTCCGACGGCGGCGTGTTGGCCGCCTCTCGGATGATTAAGTCAGCAAAAAGATGCAAAAGAGAAAGAAGGGAGCTAGCGCAATTGGAGTTGCATACCTTTCCCTCATGGGGAGTCTTTCTGTTTTATACTCGAATTTCTTCTTGATTATAGGGAAGACAATCTCGTGATTTTGGAGCTAAAATCTCTTTTTCCTTATCAGGGTATTCTCCTTACACGAGAGAAATCCATCAGAACAATGTTGAAGAGATTCGGGGCACCGGTGTATGATGAAAAGCGATGGAATGCGAAATCCATGAAATAGGAGATGAAAGAAAGGGATGATCGGTTAAAGCCCAACTTCGGCTTAGGATGAATATTTTGAGGTGGAAACTCCAAAGAAGGAATCGGGATCTAGAGGATGCATTGGAAACAAGAGATGAAGAGTGGAGAATTTGAATTGGAAAAAAGGACACAAAGTGGAGGAAACGGTAATAAGGGATAGAGTAGAAACTACGGTTAAAATAGGAAAACAGACGAGCTGATAAAGTGTTGGAGGATTAGAACAGCTCTGCAAAGCTGACCTGGAATAAAGAGACAATAATTGGCTGAATAGTCTTGCACATTGCAAACAAATTAAGTTTTCGCCTAATGACCTATGAGCAAGTCAACAACAGGACACTCTTGGAATCATTAGCTAAAAGACAAGCGAAATTGACGATAATGCAAAGATTTTTAAGTTGATATGGAAGATAGTCTCCAGCAAGAAGAAAGTGCCACTGCCACAAATCAGAATTTTAGAATGTGTACCTTACACAGTAGTCTCTCAAGGTGTAACAAACCCACCAATACCATTCTCTAACCTAGGTCCAGATGAAGAAAGACCTTCTTAACCTTGTAAAGAACCAGCTAAAAATAAAGCCCCTAGTGCAATAGAAAAGAAAGAATCAACCCTAGTAGAGGAAGAAGAATACTTAGAATGGGGCTGCCCGAGGAAAGGCTAGGAGTAAGTGAACATTACCATTTCTTCCATCTCTTCTCCCTTTCTGTGCCAAATATCAAATCCCTGACATATTGAATAAAATAGAAAATTCTTTGCAAGCTTAGTGTTCACTTTTATTTTATCTTTTGTTCATTTCATTGTTTGTTTGTTTTGTCTAAATTTTCTTTCCTTCATGTTTAATAGTTAGAAAATTTTGACTTGTGGTAAATAACTAGTTGAATAAATGAGAAACCAATTTCCTGGATCTAATTGTTAAATTCTTTACATTATATTTGGTTGAATGGAATTGGTGAAAGAGGCAGAAAATGTGGTTGTGTTGGATTGTTTGAAGGCTTAATGTTTGATTAAGAATGAACTTCTTGACTTGTTAAACAACACAGCAACAAATTTGGAAACCAAACAAATAATCTGATAGATGCATTAGGGTAGGATGAAATGAATGGAATTGGAAGGTTGTAAGGTTATAAATAAATGTGTTGAACTTAAAGAATAAGGAAGACTTTAATAAATTGATGGAACAAATAAGACCTATAATTCTATTTGTGTAAACAGTTTGGATTATAAAATCGTCAGCTTTGCACATGGTAAAAAATAACTCTGAAACAAATTGTACTAAAATTAGGAACATCTTCTGGGATCCATCATAGTAATCTCTCCAATGTCCTAGAACTTGTTGGATTATTAGTCAAAAATGAAATCTGGAAGTAATACCACTAACGATGATTTAGGCCATCCTTGGAAGTTTGAGCCATTCGAACTGCCACATGATATGCATAAGCATATCACGCTAGTTCATATTTGAGCTATGGCCATTCTCATCATCAACCGATAAATGAGAAGCCCAATTCTTTCCTTAAACACTTAATCCTACAGTAAAGAACCCTTCTTTGCCCAGTTCTGAAGACAAAATACAACAATAATGAAAGGGAGACGAAGTTTGGGGAATATTATTTTAAGTTGTAGAGAAGGATAAACGGGGGTTGAAAAGGCAATGCATATAGATAAGAAGAGATGAAGAGAATTATGAAAGAAGCTATGAAAAGAAAAACATCAAGGAGGAATGAGTTTGGTCTTGTAGCCTTCCTCCCTTGAAAAATTAAGTTCTTAGGGGTGTTCAACACCTAGTACCCTAATGCCATCTAGTATGGGAGTTACTAGCCCAAAGTTCGTTAAGGATGGTAAAAAGCTTAAAAAGACCAAATTGCACCATTCCATAAACCTTGGTGAAGGATGAAAAGTGAAAAAAATAAGGAAGAGAATTTATCTTCCGTGTGTGGACAATGAAAAGAGAAAAAGATATCACAATGAAGAATATGCATAAAGATGCACAAAACCTGATGGGGAGGTTAGAGACTTACAATCAAGAGAAATCAAGGATGCATGATGAAGGCAAGAGTGTAAGTTGTCATTGAAGTCTGGGTAAAATTGAGCCTCAAGCGTCTAATTATCTACCTAATTACCCAAGTCACACATTATAAGCCTAAAAAATTTTTGTTTTGATCACGGAAGGTGTGTTATGCCTACATTGAGTGAGATTAATATGATAAACGGCATATGAGACTTTAAAAATGAAAAGAGTATACTTGGTAGGTGTTATCCCAGAAGATTAATTGATCTACCAAGGAAAAAGAGGAAAGACCAGCACACACACAAAAATCAGGGTTTAATGATTAAATTGTTTACACCATATGAATTATTTGTTGGTTCAATGAATTTCATGGAAAATCTTCCTGATCCTAGATTGGAAACATGTATAGAAGTAATTTTACAACCGACTTATATTTCCTGCCCAATTGAGCTTTAAACAGAAAAATGTCCTTAAAAATCAAAGCTAAATTGTTTGTGGACAAATTTTTTTTTCTTTTCTTTGCTTGGGGACAAGCAAAACTTTAAGTTTAAGGGAATTTGATGAGTCTTAAATTCATCTATTTTCAATCCATTTTTCTAGCATGTTTTTAACAGTTTCAAATCTATTTTTATGCCAAATTATGGAATATTCACTAACTTTGTGTTTTTCAAGTGTCAATTGAAAAAGGAGATAAAATAAGCAGAAAATAAGCAAAAAAATGGAAAATGCAGGTCTACATCGTGACATGAATTTTTATATGTCGCGACACAATTCAAACGGGCGAAAAGAACTATGTTGCGACCCGATAGCTATATGTCACAACAAAGTTGACTAAATAAACAGAAAGCAGAACTCTTTGTTGCGACAAAAAGTTCTATGTCTCGACGTTGCTAAAGAAGAATGAAAAAAACTGTCGCGACAATCCTTAACTTTCTGTCATGACAATGATCAAGGCAAATCAAGAGGCGTGTCACGGCAATATTTCCTCTGTCGTGACATAAAGTGAGGCTTACTTGAGAGGAACTCTATCGACAAACGGCTGCAATCGCGACATAAAATTGCAAGAATATAACACAAGTCAGCTTAGACAAGTGTTTTTATGTTGCGACGAGTTTTCTACATCAAAAAGAGCCATTCGGAGGAATTTCTGCTGCCAGCAAAAGAAAATTATGTCTTGACGCAACATTTGAGAATTCTATGAAACTGACAAAATTCTATCGTGACGAGATTATTTACGTCCCGACAAAATATGAAGGTGAATTCTGTCACGACAAGGAGTTGAAGAGCAACACAAGATGAATTAGCGACAAAAATTATTGAACATATCAAAAGTAAAACCAAAATCTCTATCATGACAAAGAAATTTTTCTCCCGCTGACAAATACAAAAGCTATGGAATGATGGAATTGCTTTCACGAAAAAGAATAAAATTAGGCTGCAACGAATTTAAGGAAAGCAAAGATTAGGCCCCAAGTCAGCGTGTCGCAACCAAAGATTTCTATGTATAAACAAGCGGCTCATGGCGAGCAAAAATTAGAAAGAAAAAGTCTATAAGCGACCAAAGGAGTTTCCCGCATCCTGAAAAATTGCTAAGGACTCAAAGAAATCCTGTCGCGATAGAGTTGACAGGTTGAAGAGGAAAATGTTTTTCGCGACAAGGAAAATTATGTCACGGCCAGTTCCGAAGCGAAGGACAGCGAGAAGGCGGTTTCAAAACGGGTTTGGTGTCGACACAAGGCATTCTGTTGCGACAAAGACCGGGTACTACGCTGAAGTGCAGCCGTGACATTATCAAAGTGTCGCGATAGAATCCAGAAAGATCGGGGAAGAGCGAATTCGCGTGAGCGCATGCTCACGATGAGGCGGCGACAAAGACTAAAAAACTCTGTCGTGACAGGACTTTCTATGTCATAACAGGCTTGATCAATTTGGGCCATGTTTGGAGATCAACCTGATCAACAAATGCGATGACATTGGAAAGTCTATAAATAGGCATCTAGGGCAGCGTGTTCGCTGACTTCCATAACTCGGGGCGTCACGGGTAGTTGAAGACTCTAGTATGTTTTATTTTCTTTATTTTTTTCTTTTTTATTCTTTTTGTATTCCATTTTAGTAGATTTAATTTGTTAAGAGTTTCGATTAATAGTTTTAGTTAGTTTTCTTTTAGATTTCTAGATTTGAGTAATGAACTGAAGTGCAACTTCGATCTGGAATTTTATTGATATAATCTTCTTTCTCATTACTGTCTAATTTAAATGGCGGATGGAAATTTTATGGAGTTCATTTATTTCAGTTCGTTTACAATTTCAGTGAATTTACCTGATCAGTTAGTCACTGATATGAGTGAACGAGTTTTGAAAAGTTGAGCTCTCTTGAAATGGATCAATGATGATAGTCATTTTCTGCACAAGGTGGAAGAATTCCATAATTAGAATTCTTGAATTTATTTGATTGGCATTTTTTTTTTAATTTATTTGTTCCCAGTACTAGTACTGTGTACCCAAACAAGGTATTGTATCTCGCTCTAATTTCCAGGAAGCTCTCTGAGTGACACAGAGTTGGAGAATCTTGAGAGCATAGAGCAGTTCGTTGTGGGCATGGTAGACTAATACTATGGAACTAATGAACTTTGATGGGTTACTCAGATAGATCACCAACTTACTCATAGTTTAAGGATAGTTGAATGAAGTATCAGTTTAATGTCTCAGAGGTCTCTCTTATTGTGACGCCCCAAATCCGGGGTGTCCGTTGACTACCCGTCAACCCGCGGAATACTCGTGAATGTCGGGTAACGAGCATTTTTCTGGCAATCGGGCAGAGTCTCCTTTGTACGGGAGCTCTGCCCGAATACAAAACCCCTGCGTAAAACACATCCAAACGGTTAAATATAACGATCCTATGATTAAAAACGACCACTTGGGCTCATAAACCAATACTCGTAACAATGTATATATATCAAACTATCTGACCATAGTTCAAGAGTTCAAATTTTACTCTTATACAACATATATTAAAATTAAAACAATTCTAACCATGTAATCATCATAACCCAAAGCACAATCCGACTCTTCACAAACCTCTGTCTCACAGGAATGGCCGAGTCCCTCGCACGCTCCTTGTAGGCGTAAATAGTATCCTCGACGAGGTGAGCTAATGCTCAGTAGTGGAATCGCCCTAAGTGGCTACTCTCCGCTAAGTCTGGAGTGCAATGCTCAATCAACCATCAGCAAATGCATGATCTTACTTGAATGTCCCTAGCGGTCATCTCGTACCCGAGTCCTCACCGACTCCCTCACACTCGCCTAAGCCTCGTATGAGAATTATTATGTTTATTTGTTTGTTTGTGGACAACCCTCCGATGTGTATATATCAATTGGGCCGTCTCCGACGATTGATATTATTTATGGACTACCCTCCAATGTATATCAATTAGATTAGATCTCCAGACGATTGATGTGTTATGGACTACCCTCCGTCATTATTAGTTTTAGACAACCCTAAAAACCATTCACTCCCAGACTCACCTCATGCACTCCTCTATCGTCTAGGGTGCTCCCAGTGCATATGGAATGCATGATGCCAATTCCATTACAGTCTATGTCACATGTAAATATATAAACATGCATATATTCACGTAAAAATTAAATCACACAATCATGTTATGTAATTTCTCATTTCATCACATCAAAATTAGCCCACGTGGGCTAATGATCAAACAAACAATTCTACTTGAATTACTCGACCCAGGCATATTAATTCACGAAAGAAAGTATTTGAGAACCTTTGTTTGGGAATAGTGAAACCTCGGTTACTATTCAGAAAAATCCTAAATCATCGGTTCGCAGTGAATTACAGGCTATACATACCCAAAGCACCATTTTAATACATAAATCAACACCTGATTAACCCAAACAGCCCACCCACCAGATGTGCGAGAAGCAGGCCTCTAAAAAATTACAACAATTAGGTCCCAAGTTTTGGAGATAGATCAAACCATTCAAGACCTCAATCCATAGAAACATTGAAAAACACTTAAATAAAGTGTAAAACCCAGTGAGAGAAACCCTACCTCTCGGAGTTTGTCGAAAACTCCTGAACGAGGTTTCCAACGTGTAGGCCTCTCACGTTGGCTTTTCTTCTTGTCAGGCTGCCAAACCCAGTCGGATTGCCTGATATTCTAGAGAGAAGCTTCATTCTCTCTCTCTAAAAAAAAACTCCATTTTTGATTCTGAATCTTTTCTCTTTTTCAATTCACATTTTGCTTTGTTTTTGAAGGAAGGAGACAAACACTATTTGTGTTTTGTCTTTTTCTAACTTAAACAATTCAAAAAATAACGTTTATGTTCTTCTTTTCCCACTTTTGATATTCGGCACTATCTCGGCCATCCATTTCCTCTACTCTACTCATGTCACTTATGGCACATGAGTACATGTTATATGTTGACTTTAAGTCGCATCGAAAATGGATTTTACGACACATGTCTGTTACTAGAAAAACGTGCCGACTCAGGCTATCTCGAAATTCTATAAATTTTACGTGCTAGTTAGATTTCACGAGGCGATTCAACGGTAAAATCCATTTCATCATCAGAGATCTAGAGAATAAATTTCAGATTTTTACCAAAATTACAATTTTGTATGAAATGCGATTTTGCCTTTTTCCGAAGTGGGATTTGGTCTTACATTCTCCCCTCCTTAAAAGGAATTTCGTCCCGAAATTCAGGACAATCACAACACAACACATGCATATGCAACGTGCATTCTACCATGTATGTAAACTCGTCACTTAATTATTAAAGCAACAACTACATACCTTCGTCCTAAACGAAGGATCATTATTTTTCGTGTCCTCGCGTTTACGTTGACTCCTCCACTCCCATGAATGCGCCATAGCACCCTCATAGCCTCGCGGTCTTGCGTCGCAAAACCTTATCGCGGTATACAAAATACTGCTTGGTCCTGCAAGGTCATCCAGTGTCGACCTCGTCACACCATCAATCCACTACATGAGCTGGATGCGGCGTATGCACTTAGGAGCATGGACGTGAAGCATCTGAAGTGGACACACGACATCTTTGGCGATAGCATGACACATGCGCTTCTGATTACTGCATCAGTATCTCGAAAGGCCCGATTAATCTCGATAACTTCCAGCTGCGAACGACCACTCCTCTCTTAGGCATCACCTTCGAAAAGACGTGATCCCCAACCTCGAACTCTAGGGTCGACGTCGTACATGCATAGCTCTTACGTCAGCTACGGCTAGGTGAGAAGGCATTTGTCGTATCAAGCTCACCTTCTCGGAGGTGTCTCTAATCAGATCAGGACCAGTGATGGAGCTCTCTCCCACCTCGGTCCAACATAACGGTAATCTACATGGCCTCCCATACAATGCCTCATATGGTGCCATCTGTATACTCGTCAGTGCTTGTTGTTGTAAGAGCGAATTCCACTAAAAGCGGTGCTCCTCAGCTATATGATTCGGGCGTGTCTCATGACATGTCCTCTAAGACACATTATACTGTCCATATGTCTGTAACCCTAGACAACCTCTGTTTGTGTGTAAGCGTGACCTTCCCAAGTCACAATCGACAATCCAATGGGCTGGAGTCAGCCTAGTCCATGTCATGAATGACATCCGTATACAGCCCTTCTTGACTCACAACTGCTGTAAATTTCGATGGAGTATCGAATCTCGAGTCACTCAGGCTCTATCTCGATCAACTTTAAGTCTACATTATAACCTGTCCGTGTGTTTCATCTCAGTCACTCCGACTCCTATCACTCAACTCTAAGTCTATGTGATACTTGACCAGTGTGTTTTCATTTCGACTGACATAATTCTTCGACACACTTCGAGCACACATTACATTCACATAAATTTGGGATATCTCTAGGGTCTCTTACACCCACCACGAAATTCGGGATATCTCCCGGGTTTCTCACACCTAACTCGGGCTTCTCACCTTAGAGTTCTGACCCACTTTGCTTTGCCAAACACACTCTAATTACTCTTCATTTCCTAAATCGAACTATGAGTCTTCATTGGACGTGGTCTTAAGATAAACTCGGCCACGCTCACGAGTGGTGTGAAGCCATCTGAGTATTGCCCACACCCGACTCGTGGCGATGTTCTGGAGTGCCGCGAGCGCCCAATAATGCCATCTTTGCGACACCCCCGATCCAGGTGTCCACCATGGTAGAATCTCGGAATCCTCGCTCATAATCCCATTATCAAATCAACTCTCGCCTACGTCTAGGAAGAACATCTATACTGGCTTCTCACAAGGCTTAACCTCTAAGCCCGAATCCAAGGCCGTGTCGGGTATGACTAACCTAGTTAAGGTCCCCATTACGACAACTCGATGGTGCATCGGCTCATCCATGTCAAGCGACATCTCAAACAACAATATGTCTACTACCACTAGGTCCACCACCTTCTGTTTGCGCAACTCGTCTGTACACACGACTTAGACCCACTCTGGCCCCTACAGCCTGCTCATTGCTGTTGGGAGTGCACATGTAGCACCGAAACTAGCTGGTTCCTCGGCCCCGTCTTAGGGTGTGGAGGAATGAGCAAATGCTCTCTCATGGTCCCTCATTAATTGGAGACTGTCCCCAAGCCTGCAGGATCCACGTCTCTAGGGCAATCGTCTCACATGCCCAAATCATGCACGGATCACGAGAAACTCGTGTGAAGCCAGTCTTACGCCTGCTACGAGGAACGAGAAGAAGGTTGATCCTCCCTCTTCTTTACGGCTTTTGTATCTACAGGTGTTACGAGCATCCTCGATTTCTCTACATGGTCAGTGAGTCGACCATGAAGTCCCGTCCCGCGCAAGTCTGTGATCACACTTTAGAATGGACAACTTGGCCATTCTCGAATCTCTATAATACGGCCGATCGAAACCATTGTCTCGAAGATTGACGTGTCTCCCGACTCATCCACGGCCTCGACGCGCTTACCCAGGTCGTGGCGATCTTGATCTTTGACCTGCGTGTCCTAAAACTCTCACCTCGATGGCAAGCTTCGCGCCTGCGAACTTGGCGTGTAGTGATGGTCTCGACAAGCGTGACTCATTGCTCCCACTAGCGGGAGTAGATCAAAATGTCATCCACGAAGACCACGATGGCCAGTCTGAATAGGGTTGGAACACCCTATGCATGAGATCCATGAATCTTTGCTGGCGATGCATTCAATCCAAGGCATCTGCCAGTAAACTTCAAGTGCCCATACTTGGCGTCCTAAACGCTATCTCAGGGATATCTGTCTCCCTAACGAGTTGATGGTAACCGTGATACATCTTGGGTAGACTCGCTCTCAGTTGATCAAAGAAATCATCAATCCTCGGCAATGAATCTAGATTCTTGATGGCCAACCACGTTCAGCTAATCACGTAATCAATACATAGTCGAAGGGTCTTGTCACCTTTTCGCAAGCGAGCCGGAGCGCCCCATGGTGAAGTGCTCGGTCTGTGGTTGCACTGTCAGTAACTCTGTGGTTGGACTGCGGGTTCTATGACTCAGTGGTGCCGTCATGCGGAGTCATAGAGATGGGTGAAATACCAGGGGTGTAATTGTCTGCAAGTCTACAACCCTCTATGGAGGTTGTCCAGGTACCTCATCTGGAAAAACATCCACATATTCGCACACTACCTGAGGTAGATCTAAGTCTGGTCTCTCCTCGTCCTCAAGGGTAAGGCTCATTGCTTGACCAGCTAACGTCCACGACACTGGACTCGATATCTTGTAAGGGCAAAATATCATGTTTGTCCTGAGTACCACGCGAGTCGATCTGGCGTGGCGGTAACCCTCTGCCTTCATGTCGATGCCGACCACGTAGTGTCGATGATCCATCCCGAGGATGACATCGAACTCGACATGTCCATGATCCTCGGGTCCCACTTTGTGAGTGGAGTCCAGGATCCTCGACTTCGCAGCCTCGACCCTTATCAATCCATATCCTCTGCTTTAATCCTGTAGAGAGAACTCACATACTAAGGGCTCCTCTAAGGTCTCTAGGGTCCTTGCCCATTTCCACCATATTTGGGCCTTACTCTAAGCTGGAACACGGCTAGTCTGTCCAGAGTCCGTCGGAGTAATTTCATAGCCTACAGCACCTTCTCGATGCGCGAACCAATGGTCTACCGCCATTGGATCTCCTCCCACAATGAATGTTGGAGGATGATGCGCCTAAACCTTTGGAGTTCTTAGGATCTTCCCCGTCTACTGTATACGGCTATCTGATAGCCGTGTGTAATACCCTCTGACCTCGGTAAAAGCACAGCGTCGAACATCGGTGGTGCGACTAGTACCACGTGGGCGCCCTCTACGTCCTCGTCTCGACTAGCCATCTATACGATTAACATAGCCGGTTAAATCTGTCTGATATCTAGGCATAAGCAACGGCCACGAGACACCTAATCGTACACATACATCGGTGTATACATATTGTCCTTACATTCACAATTGTCTGAGACAATCAATTTTGCATTTAAAATATTGTTTTCAACAAAAAATTTATTTTCAAAAATTTAATTTTTGAAAATTTAATTTTTCGAAAATTTTGTCTAATTTTATTTGATTTTATTTGATTTTTTTTTTAATTTAATAAAATTTTTTTTTTCGAAAATTTTTGTGATGAACAGTGTTCATGAACCGGGTTCACGAACAATGTCAAAAGAATTGACTTCGAGGCAATCTTGAGTCAGCGGGTCAAAAGTGGTGCCAGTGCTAGCCCATGGCAATGACACACCGTCTTGGCGTGCCCCCATCTTAGTGTCGCGGCGCCCTACTGCAGCGCATGCTCGTAGTGTCATGATACAACCTCACCTTTGCTCCTTTTGTCCTGATACACAACAGTGTATTGCAATACAATTTCAGCCCCACTAGGTTACAATACAGGAATGGTATTGCAATACAATCCCTATCTCCCATGTCCTTTCCAGCCTGCAATACACTTCTTGTATTGCAACACACTCCTCATGATCTCCTAAAACCACACCCTCTTACCTGTCTGAAATTGGATCTATTGCAATACAACCCAAGCCCTAGCGCACCTCTTCTGATCATGATACAATACATTCTCTTGCAATACAAATTGTTTTTTTCACAATTTAATATGGTGGCTGCTTAGCGGTTTCAGCCATAGGAAAATAAAAATATACACCTATATTTTTTTTCATTTTCCGCAATACTCAAATAAATTTATAAAAATTTATTTTACTCCATTACTAAATTTTACAACATGAAACATTAGAAAATTATTTTCTTCATCTCATAACCAAAATAAATTTATAAAATTTATTTTCTTTACTTTCTTTTTCCAGTTTTACACTGTAAATTTTTTCTCCACCTTATATATATATAGATATATATAAATATATTTTTTTTCTCATTTCTCAATAAACCAAATAAATTGCTTAAAATTTATTTTGTTTATTTTATTTTATTTCATTTAGTGGAAAAGGGTCGAGAATTTCCTCAGCTTCACTCTATATAACACTAACCTAGTGTTCAACCTCAAATTTATTAAAAATTTATTTCATTATCAAATAACCAAATAAATTGATTCAAAATTTATTTTATTTCTCCTTGTTGTTCAGTTTTTTTACACCTTTGTAAAAATTCTAAAAATTTCTAACACATCCTTGTTTTCCTATATTGCTAATCACTAAGCACACAAACAAACATAACATATAACATGGTATACACACCATTCATCAAACGTTGCATGTTCACACATCATTATCAAACAATCACATTAAAACACACATGCATGCAGTGTCCTAGTTTTGTCCTGTGATTTCCTAGGTAATCTCCATACTGCGCTCGACATCGAACCACACCTGATGGTGATGTTCTTATACCCTCTCAAAGACTATGGCCCTAAGCCCAAATCCCCTCAA
>JAEQBH010007691.1:0-144304 GCA_016808115.1 Tetrastigma voinierianum
GTTTTGTCAACTCGAGTGACCAACTATAAACGTGTTCACCAAATCTCTCAAAGGTCCCAGGAATTAGTGACATTTGTAAATGTTCGGCAAGATTTCGACCTATATGTCTAAAATGAGGAAAGACGAGAATCAAAGAATATTCCTAGATATTCTTTTGGTTTATCTCCTACCTTTTCAGACATTATCCTCCTTACTTTACACTTTATTTTGTTTCCTTTCTGCTTGGTATTATTTTTTGTATATATAAAGTTCTATACCATACTCATCCATGCAATATAGAAAATTATTCTTTTCTTCTCTCTTTTTTTAGTCTCCTAATTACACTCTAACTTTGTTTCCTTTTTTTGTTCTAACACTTGAGTATAAATATGTATGTTCCCTCCTTTGCTTATCAATGAAAATCAAAGAGTTATTTTTCTTTTCACAGTTCCTTTTTTTCCTTCTCTTTGTTATCCAAAGTAGTTTTTTCACAGCAGATCTTTTTAAAATTGTTATTTTTCTTCATATGCAATGAAGAGAAATTGTGGAAAGCATATGCACACACCCCAGCCTATTCCTTAGGAAAGGACAGCTTTACACGTATACCCTACACCTAAAGAAAATCCCACACATCACTGTGGAAGAACTTCAGATTTTAATTTGTCAACTAGCATGCTCCTGGGGTCAGGAACCCAACACCACTAGAATCACTTCAAGTTAATCCCGGATGGAAATGTTTCCTTAAATTCCTCATGGTGTACCTATTCATGAACTGCTGCTGCCAAATTTAAAACCAAAGCTCTCATCTGTTCTCGATATTTCTAGCAGCCAATTTACCAAAATTACAAACGATGGTAGGGGGAACGACTTAGAATGAAGATAATAATATTAAAAGTTTCAAGAAATGGACTAGCTAGTGACAATGGATAAGAAACGCAAAAAGGTACAATGGACATAAGACAAGAAGATATCTTTAGTCATTCTGATGATTATTCTAATGACAGAAGAAAATTTCCAGAATTGATATCGATAGTACACTAACTGTTATAAATAAAAGAAGAAACAATGATAGTAAATGTTTAAAAAGTATAGTAAGGATATAAGCCAAGATATAAATAGTACAATAATTATAGATAAATGAAGACTAAATGTTGATATCACGAAAATTTTAAAATATACATTATGGCATAGACCAGGATATCAATAGTATAATAAATGTTGGATATAAATGAAGAATAATAGAACAGGACTAATAGTACACAAATGTTGGATATCAAAGAAGAACAAATGCTTTGGCTATAAATGAGGAGAAGAAGCAGTGAAGAAGTATCAAGGTGAAATTGCTGACAAATATTTATGCTGATTATAATCAGGCAATTTCATGCTCACAGCCCATCACCACTTATGCTGAATTTATTTTTAATAGGTATTGGCACTTATGCATATTATAATTGACACGAAATATGGGATGGAAAGTGATAATTTTCTGTATTTTAGATTGACTATACACCCTGTTTATATAGGGGATTACAAGAGAAGGAAAAAGGAAACAAGAGACATAAAAAGGAAACTAACTTATTCCTAAAAACAGAAAAAGAAAATTAATTGAATCCCTCAGTTTAAGGGATTCTGAAATAATTCTCTTTATTCTATTTATGATCAACATTCTATTTACAAACAACACTCCCCCCCTCAAGCCGATAATGTATGCCCTTATCCCAAGCTTGAATACAAGATCGTGAAACATTGAACTGTTCAACCCTTTTGTTAGAATATCAACTAATTGATGTTCTAATGGAACATAGAACATACACACTACTCCTTCCTCCAATTTTTCTTTGATGAAATGTCTATCAACCTCAATATGTTTTGTCCTATCGCGGCCGTGATAGTGGTTATGAGCAATATTGATAACCAAACTGTTGTGGTCACACAGCTTCATAGTGGTCATCCCACTTGATTCTCAAATCGTCTAGAATAATCTTCAACCAAAGTAGTTCACACAACCCGAGCAATGGCCCTAAACTCTAATTCATTAACTTATACCACATTCTCGCTTTTTACTTCTCCATGTTACCGATTACCTAAGAAAGTAATAATACCTTGTGGGCTTGATCTTCAACCACTATGGAACCTACTACATAATCGGGCCACACGATGTAAGCTTCTAGAAAAGAGTATCGCTCTTTCTCAACAAAATTCCTTCCTGGTTGCCTTCAAGTACGCAAGACTCTGTAGCGCCTTTGAAGATGAGGCCTGATCATGCACACTGACTGATCACGCTCAACGAGTAGGTGATATCTGGCCGAGTGTGAGTAAGGTATATGAGCCTACCAACCAATCTCTTGTACATTCTTTTATCCATCATTGGTTCTTCTTTAGGCTCTCCCAACTTGTGGTTTGGATCCATTGGGGTAGAGACTGGTTTACACCCAATCTTCCCCTGCTTGCCAAATAAACTGTCTACATACTTTTGTTAAGAGACGAAGATCCTCAGGTAATATACCACCCAATACCAAGGAAGTACTTCAGCTTCCCTAGCTCCTTTATTCCAAACTCTTTTGTCAGACCTCATTCACACTACGCCTCTCATCATTTCCAATCACTACGATATCAAGCCAACATGTGTAATTGTAAGAGTAGTTACTCCCCCTGCAACAGAGCCTTAATGAAGAGAGTGTGGTCACCTTGGCTTTGTTTGTACCCAAACTCTTTCATGACTTTTGCAAATCTCCCAAACCAAGCCCTAGGAGATTGTTTTAGCCCATAAAGGGCCTTTTTCAGCTTGCACACCTTGTTACCTGTGTTCCCCTCAAATCCTGGTGGGATGTTCCATAAATCTCTCATCTAAATCACTATGAAGAAATGTATTTAACATACACCGCAGTGAGTTTCCAATTGTAGTGGGCAAAATTTAATGACAACAAGATTCTTACAAGATTCATTTTTTGCAAATCGAGCAAAAAGTCTCGACATAATCAACTCCATAAGTTCGGTTTCGCACTTGGGTTTACTAATTCGCTTTTATGTCTCTCAAGAGATCCATCACCATATTTCAAAAGGTGAATGTAATTCACTTCAATCAACAATGTTTTTTCCCTTTCGACTTCAACGATCTCCTTTGTTTTATTCTTTCAATGCACTCATCTCCTCTCTCATAGCATCCTTCCACTCTCTCACAATGCCATAGAAACAATGTGTTGGGATGATACCGGAGTTTAGACTCACAATGAATTCTTATTGTCAATGCATGTGGACTCCGGATGTCAAGTGTCACGACACGCCTGGGTGTCACAACAGTAGTCGAGCCGTGTGGATCTGCGGTCGCAACAGCG
Organism: Tetrastigma voinierianum; assembly: GCA_016808115.1. Classification (NCBI taxonomy): domain Eukaryota; kingdom Viridiplantae; phylum Streptophyta; class Magnoliopsida; order Vitales; family Vitaceae; genus Tetrastigma; species Tetrastigma voinierianum. The sequence continues at coordinate 3,315 of JAEQBH010007691.1, forward strand.
GCCAAGGCCAAAGACGCTGATGAGCGCCAAATAGCGATTGAGGTTCTGTCACGACAGTTCACCATGTTTTCTCGGTTTCGCGATGAGGAAATCATTACGACAGCTTCCAAGGCCTCGTAGGCGCATAGTTTTCCTCACGCGACAGAAACAGATTTTAGCACCGTGTCACGCATGCATTTTCCTTTGTCGCGATGTGTATGGCTGGTTGGCAGCTTGTCGCGACCGAAAGTGCTGGGGAAGAGGCCTCATTGTCTGCTAAGTCGATGGAAGTTTCTACCAAGTTGTGTATGTAAAGATGGGTTTGATCTACCGCGGATTTCATTCCTGTGGTCTAAGTTTGATTGACCGCTTTGGCCCCCGAAACGGCCTTTTCCTCGAGTACACCTTGTGAAACTATGGAAATTGCGAATGACAATCGGCTAGAATGTGGGATGACACGGGGTTCATAGTAGAATCAAGTGACTCAGTTCTTCATCACCACGGTCGAGACATGAGGAAGGTCAAGAGGTTAAAGGACTCCATGTTGACTATCTTCCATCATCAAATCTCCCTCGAAGAGAGAGGACTGGGGAAAAATGCCTGCTTTCTGAAGGCCACATCCAAGTAGAGATATAAAATTTTACGGGTTGAGGGTTGTAACATTTGTAACTTTTTGAGTGGATTAGCAACCAAGTGAAGACACATTTTATGGCTCTAGTCTAGATTGTCTCTATGTTAGTTTTCAGGGACATGAACAACAATGCACCCAAATACCTCAGAGTTACCCATTCGAGGGGAGGGTCATCCTAAATAATTTTGATTGCAAGTGGATTTTCACACTATAATATAAGGCTGATGGATCTCTTGAGAGACATAAAGCAAGATTGGTAGTCAAAGGAGACACTCCAAACTTACAGCTTGATCATCAAGAGACTTTTGCTCCAGCTTGCAAAACTGACATCGTAAGAACCCGTTGTCATTATTACCCACTACAATTGGTAACTCCTACAAGATGATGTTAAGAATGCATTTCTTCACAAGGATTTAGATGAAGAGATTTGAGGAGAACACTGCAACAAGGTGTGCAATGGTGCGCCCTTTTACGTGGGCTAAACAACTCCTGTATTTGGTTCAGAGATTTGCAAAAGTCATAAAGGGTTTGGGTACAAACAAAGCCAAGGTGACCACACTCTCTTCATTAAGCACTCACGCAGCGAGTAATCGCTTCTTCTAGTCTATGTCGATTTATATCATAATGATCGAAAAATGATGAGAGAGAAGCACGACGGGAAGCTGGTAGATTAGCAAAAGAGCTGAGGATAAAGGAACTAGGGAAACTAAAGTAATTTCCTATGATTGAGGTGGCATATTCTACACAAGGGACTTATCTCTCAACAAAAGTATGTGATTAATTTATTAGCAAAATGTAAGAAAGATCGTGTAAACCAACCCTACCCCAATGGATCCAAACCACAGTTAGAGAGGCTAAAGAAGAACCAACTAAGTGGATAAAATAATGTACCGTAGGGTCAGGTTGGTGCTCATATACCCGCTTCACCTCACGTACATCGCCATTCGTGAGCGTGATCACCAATTCATACAATGCATCCAAGAGAACCTCATATTCAAGTCGCATGGTGCTGCATTACTTGAAAGGCAACCCTGAAAGGAATTTGTTCAAGAAGAACGATTACTCTTTTCTGTGGCTAATACACCGATCGACTACGCAGGTTCCATAAATCTGATCAAACATCAACTACAGCAGATTGCACTTTCGAGGTAACTTTTTTCTTTTAACGCAGAATGGGTATCAGTGAGTTTTCGTGTAGAATAGCAAGGTCGTTCGTTAATCGAGTTTAGACCATCGTCAGGGGTTGTGTGAACTACTTTTTAGTCAAGATATTCTAGATGATTTGAGAATCAAGTGGGATGACCCTGTGAAGCTCTATTGTGACAACAAGTCGACTATCAATATTGCTCATAACCCTATACAACACGATAGGACAAAACATATTGACGTTGATAGACATTTCATCAAAGAAAAATTGAAGGAAGGAGTAGTATGTATGTCCTATGTTCCATCAAAACATCAATTAGCTGATATTCTAACATAAGGGTCGTAATAGCCCAATGTTTCACGACCTCAGATTCGCTAGAACTAAGACATCTATTCTCACCGGCGGAGCTGAAAAGAAACGGAATGATGACTTTGTAAATAGAATAGAGAATTATTTTAGAATCCCTTAAATTGAGGGATCTTAAGAGTTTCATTTTTCGTTATTAGGAATAAGTTAGTTTCCTTTTATGTCTCTTGCTTCCTTTTCCTTCTCTTGTAATCCCCTTATATAAACAGTGTATAGTCAATCTTAAAATAAAGAAAAATCACTTTTCATCCCATATTTCGTGTCAGATAGATTAAACGAACTGGAATGGAAATTAAGTAGGATCACATTGTTACCATCCAAAGGATTGTGCTCTGGGGCTGGGTAATAAAGAATCGCTTCCGCTTGTATTAGGCCCAAAGATTTGCCATGGATAAATACCAGTCTCGGTGCTTGAGCCTCGTTGTATCTCATCCTCAAACTTTGAGCTGAAACATGTTAAGAAACAGGTCACAATATAAGCATAAAGGTTTAAACATAGAAGCCAATTCATGCAAGGGGAGATTTTCTGATATTTAAACAAGCAAGACCATATGAACTGAATGACATATGGGTTTACAATATTATCGTTGATTCATTAGGTCATTGCGCTACCTTCAGTTGATTCAATGAAAACAATAGATAAAATGAAATCTGACACTAGACTAATCAGAATGACATATAACAAACCTTACAATAGTTTTTCTTTGAAATTGTAATAGAAACATGTTAAAGATTTAATGATACAATAATTCTCTCATTAAATTCCCACACTCTGGGATGGGGCAAACAGTTCAAAACCAGATTCAGTTTGAGGAAGCTCAAGCTTTAAATAATATATTGTTTGATTCATTGAATATGGTTGTTAACTCTAAAATTAACAGCTCGGTTAATTACATTCCTAATATTATTTGAGTCCTAAGAGATTGCAATTTTTCAGATTTTGTGAAGACTAGCCTCTGTCGGGAAAAAATTACTACATTTTCAGGACAGCATGAAATTTTGAAAAGCAGACACTACTAATAATGACATGAGTGCTAGTGTTGGAAAAAAAAGGAAGAGAGTTTGATGGCATTCCTCTTTTGTTTATTTTGGACACTGGTTGTTAAACAGATGGTTTTTGAAAATGATACTTCATCATAGGATGAAATCTTCCTTTCTCGTTTACCTTGTGGGGTGGGCTGGTGTGTACAAAGTAGATAACTCAAATTCCTTTGGTGGGGTTTTTGGCTCTGATAGGTGTAGGTGAGAGCGTGTTTGGGCCTCTTTGTACTCCTCTCTTGTGTACTTTTGGTCCTTTTGTGCTCTTTACATCTATATAAATTTTGTTTTTTATCGATCAAAAAATAATGACATGAGTGTACGTCCTGAATTTGAGCTGTCCCAAATCTGAACTCAAACACAAAGTTTAGACGTTCAATTAAAATAGGCCAAATATCAAAATAATAAAATAAACTCATACCCATAAATGGATTCTCCGCCCCTCCCTAAAATTATGGTTCCACCTTGACTATGAAATCTATTCAAAAAAGAGAAAGCAATGTCAGCATTAAATTCCTTGTGTAAAGGAACTGCCACATAATTCTTGGACATGTTCATTTATATGGTTTGGTTCTAGGTTCTCATATTGAGCTTCATTTGCAGTAAAATTCACCCACTATAGCGCGGGACTGAGAACAATACTTGATGATTCTGTGGAATTTGACGTTGTCATAATAGCCTCTGCGGGAGAGTTCTAAGAAGTTTCTGCAAGTTCTCGGTGCGTGCTTGTAGTAAAGCTGTTTCAAAAACATAAGATAATTCATATATGAATCTTTAACCACTGGTCTGATTGATATGTCAGTACATGAAGAAAAAGTATAGATAATGAATTAAATATCTGAATCTGAAATTACTTATTATTCGAACCTGAAATTTTTTTGAAAGCATCCACTAAATCCAACCTTAGTTTAACAACCCTGTTAGGTTGAACTTGGGTTTTTCTATTTTGAGAAAAGCAGACAACAAATATGTTAAAAAAAACGCCTTTTTCCAGGCTTTACCCTACCCGGATTCTCGGGAACCAAACAGACGGTAAAGAGCGGGGAGAAAAACAATAACTAATAAAATGGTTAAAAAAACGAAAAATAAATTAAGTGAGACAGACCTCAACCGTGAAAGAACCGATGGAAGTCTCGAGAGTGACTTCTGGAGCTCCTCCATCTGCACTTCCCCACATCGTAGAGAGACTCAAAGCACCGGTGTTTCAGAGATTCTAATTAAATTTGGGTGATTTGATTAAGGCCTCTGAGCCTCTCTCTTTTTTCTCAATTTTCACCCTTTTTTTTTTTTTTTTTAATACATTTTAGTTTCAATATAAAAAAAAAATATTACATTATAGCTTGAACTTGAACTTGAAACCCATCTTTTAATGGTAAATGTCCCCAACAATTTAGCCAGAAGACATGATGACTAATTAAAAGCCCTATTTTGATCATCATTTACTAAAAATGTCCCTATTTTTTTCCTTTTGATAATAACCTATTTTAAAACAAACATTAAAAAAAAATTAAATTTATCAATTTTGCTTTATTTAAAAAAATTTTAACCAAATATTTCTTAAATTTTCATTTCTACACATGTGTGATAAGCTAAAAAAATGGGACCCATGGTTCATAAATCTACGTAGTTTCTAGAACGGGGGCCATGTTTTCATTAAAGTATGCCCATCCAATTACTGTCGATATGGATGAACATGGTTAAGCATCTAATAATGTCATTAAAAATTGATTGTTAGTTTTTAATTTGTTATTTATATAAATAAAAAATTTAACCATCAATAAGACTAACCAAATCTCCCAACCATTGTTAGATTAACTGATATCGATTTTTTGTTAATCATAATAGATAAAAATGACAAACTCCACTATACACAAAGTTCATTAAATTATAATAATTACTATAAATACAATAAAAATGTAAATAGAAAAATGAATAAGTTGTAATCAATTAATTTGGTAATCCCGCAACACTGTGTATTTATAATACATCAAATAATATGAAATATATGTACTAGATAATTTAATCACAATTTTTTAATCAATCATGTGTTTAAACAATTTTTATTGAAAATAAACTACATGTAATCATTGGCTTCTAAATGTTTTGGTTTGGCACGATTATATACGTGAAAACTCAAATTTTAATTTTTCCAAAAATAACAAAAATAATAAAACGAGCGAAGAGAACACTTTTTATATATAAGTTCTACTTTCTCCCAAGGGATCTACTTTAGAGATCGCAGTATTTCGCTTCTCGACTAATTCGCGAACTAAAGTCAGTACTAACAAAGTGGGCCAATGTTTTGACACCTAACTCCAAGTTTCACGCAGGTTTCGCTATGAGGTTTCACATAAGACTTCCTCTAAGCCGTCATTCACGCCCAAGAGTGCAGATTCTTCCACTTTGAAATTTCATTTTCTATTATATGTAGTTGTTCGACAGCTTTAACGCCTCTAAGCGCTATTTGTCTTTTTCGCTCATATGGTTTCAAGAAATTAATGCTTATGTTAATAATAGATGTTTCAATTCCCTATATGGTGTCCATTAGTCGATTTTCAATAGAAAATGGAGAATTTTAAACTAAGATCATTCAAGTGAAATTGTAGCTCCTGTCTCGATAACTTGATGTTAAAGCTAATCACCCAAATCGACTCTATAACTCAATTTATGGTCCGCTTTCCGAGACTCCGCCCAAAGCCACCTGCTTTGGCCGAACCTACTGGCCAAGGTTCGGGACTCGATTTTCACGAAATGCGGCACTTGGACTAGAATCAAGGAACTTGTAGTTCTATCTAAGAACTTGGATGTTAGATTTTAAATCACCCAAATCGTAACATCTATAACCTTGCCCTACCGCTTTCCGAAACTACTACAAATTTTGTCGTTTAATGATTCGCGGCCCGTATTTCGCCAACTGTATATGATCGTAGTATGTCATTGCTTGAATCGAAAGTGATATACTTTGTTGAAATTGGCAAGTGGAAATTCAAATTGTGTGTTCTAATGGTTTGGCTTGCGATGTGTTTGTATGAATAAGGTCATTACATTTGTTTATTGTAGGCTAGTCAGACATGTCTCGCCGCCACCAGACCTGATCGATGGATGTCGCTACCGAAAGTAGCAGTAACTTGTGATGTCAATGTATACGTTATTGATATGATGACATGAATTGTATGATATATTTTGGAATTTATATGTTTTTTATGAATGTCCAAATGATGATGGGTAATTATGCATGAGTAGCATGCATATATAACACTCATCATAGGCGTGAAGATAAGACAATGAGTAATGGCATGATTTGCATTTGCAGATTATGCACTAGACATCATGACATAAAGGAGTGCATGGTAGAGATCAACACCGTGTTCGTGCTCGACTTAGCTGGCTCAAGAACACGGGACAACATCCAAAATGAGTCGCACGATTTTGAAAATGAAAATATGTGTATCGGCATAACAAATTGCAGATCTCCCCCACCCTGCCGAAAAGACTCGCATTGAGCTGGGAGCATGACACCGGCTGCGGAAATCCCATTAAAATGTCGGGAAAGGCTCATGACGCCCCCACGGCAAACCCGAAAATCCGTGGCCCACAAATGCATAAAACACGTAACTCGGGAAACGCAAAGTTGATATCTGAACCGGCCCAATCGATTTTGATTTATAAACAAAAAGATTTTGCTTTGAAAAATGGCTAATGATGGAACATAATGACGCTTGGTTTTTCACACTCTGATATGCATGTGAGGGAGCCTGGAGTAATTTTGATACCGATTGTGGTGAGTCACATTCTCATCCGCGATATCGCAGATATCTGGAAGTAGAACGGGCATGTTTTTTACTTGAATGTGTGGTGTGTCATCGCGATGTGTAGACTTAGGGTGTGGAGTAGCCCGTAGGAGTATTCTCTATCGCATCGCTTCACCCGTCGTAGACCCCCTTTCGCCATGTGGAGTACGTGAGGATGACGCCACCGAGCCATGATTTTGAATAGCCGTGGATGTGGTTTTGATAAAAATTGTAAACTATATTAACAAGCCAGTTTTATACGCTTGTATGCAGGGTTGTAATAAACTCTTATGGACTATCAGGATATAACAGATATCGCGTGATAATGATGTACTGACTCAGCTAGCCATTACTACTTATGTCAGAGATCCTCGATGGGTTATGGTTATAATCATATACAGGCGTCAGAACTCCCCGAACAAATGAGACTCGCCGATTTCTTTGTGAAAATATGGATCCCTGATGAACGGACACAACAATACGGTATCTGGGTCACCCGAACTACGTGAATCGGTTAACGAAGCGCCGCACGAACCCGGTTAAAATGGCCATAGTTGGTGATCAAACCAGAACGATTGTCAGTGAGCTCCTAGCGTATCCACAAGTATGGTCCCGATACTAACTCCGTCCCTACCCAGTATCAAGAGTCTAGGCACAACGAGTACCGAAGGGCCAACCTGGATACGGGTCTAGGTCGCCGATTCATCGAAAGTTATGGTGTCGCAGCTTTTGTATCATCATAACGAGGTATAGTCGTTATCAGAAAATGTTGCATCGGGTTTAAAACCATCGATGCATCGTATATTTCGTCAGGTGCTACGGATTATGATTACGTGAGTTTATGTTACAAATTGTATGAATTATTATATACATGGTAGAATGTATATAGGAAAAAGATGAACCGAATAGTTCAAGATGTCGAGGTCTATTAAGAGTCGCACATGCACTACTAGTTAAACAAGAAAAGAAACTTCATTTTTCTATTTGACATGTGTAGATATGGCAAGTCGAGGAAGAGGACGAGAGGTTCGTCCACGCCTATAAGAATAGCCAACCACCACTGCGGCGACCCATGTGCCTTTACAGGCTATGGGCACCCAGCTTTAATTATCACAGACGCGAGCATCGTGGTATATACCATCGCACTGACTAAGGCAACAACGGGCCGTGGAGGGACGAGTAACCCTCTAGAGGTTTTAGCACATCATCCTCCCGACATACACGAGACTTAGGGGACTGATGGTCAGATAACTCAATGAAAGATAAGTGGATGACACACGGAAAGATCCTACATGAGTGTTAGTGTGTTGAGAGAAAGGAGAATCAATCTTCTTATAGCTCCAAGAAGAAGCAAAGAAGACTGCTTTCGGAGACGGATCTCGTGACAGGCTACGGCCACCGTGGCTAAGGCTAAGGTCGATCATTCAGGAGTGGGAGACACTTCAGAGCTCCTAGCCGCCTCGGCATGTAGTGTTTCATCGTCACCAACCTGAACACTTTAGACAGGATCGCCTCGTATATGGACCCTGTAGTTAAGTGGGACACCAATAGCCCCAATCATCGCTGAACATGCACATACGGTAGTTTGTTCCTCCTAACCCAATAACATGGGTCAAGGGAACCTGTGATCACCCCAAGGTGTCAGACAAGCACCTACTATTTCACGACGGCCACACGGGCCACATGGCCTGGTCGAGGCCAAGACTTCAGGGACCCAAGGACGTGTCTACGCCGTGATACCGCAGTCGAGTCAGACAAGATGATGTACAAGGTAATGCTTACTCTCAACCACTCCTCTTTGCCAAGAGTGTTGTTCAAATTCCGTGCATCATATTCATATTTGCTCGTCAGATCACGTGGTGAAAGGTTCAGCTTAAAGGCTTTAGATTCCTGGAAAATATGTCGTATGTGAGCCTCCCTAAGAACTGGGGTGAGTAAAACTGACATGTTAAAGTCATGGAGTTAAAGATCTTCTAGATTCTACTCACTATAGACCTTAGGTCATGACATTTCTGAGTCGGATGTCATCCTTAGGATGGACTCGGCTGGACATCACACCGAGTCACATTGATTATGATCGTAGCAGGGTGACTCGCCTACACCCCGATGCGCAGGTACTTGGTTGGCGGTTTCAAGAGGATAAGCATGATGTTTCCACCCCGATCCATGTACGACTCTAGATGCATGGACAATCGATGGTCAAGCAAGAAGCTCATCTCTAGAGAACGAGGCGAGACAAGACTGGGTCTACCCCGTGGTTTTCCATGAATATGGAGGATGTTTTTCCTGATTAGTTACTTCCTCTGGATTACCTCCGCATTGTGGATGTGACTGTATCGAGTTACACCCCTGCACGCCGCCCATTTCTACGACCAAGAAGGATAGCACCGGCCGAGCCGCCAGCAGAACTCAAACAAATACAAGAGAGTTGTTGACAAAGGTTCTATTTAGACCGAACACTTCACTCATGGGGCGCTCCGCTCGCTTTTCAAGAAGAATGACAAGACCCTTCACCATGCATCATGTGGTTACATCAAGAATCTAGATCCGCTACCAAGGATTAATGATTTGTTTGATCACAGAGGTGCGAGTCTACCTCCAAGATAGACCTTCGCGACCTGCTATATATCATCAATGAGTTGTGAGGCCCCCAAGACAACGTTTTTAGACGTGGGTATAGGCATTTCAAGTTCACAAAGGATGCCATTTACCGATCGAATGCTCCAAATACATTCACGGATCTCACGCATGTGGTATTCCAACCCCATTTAGATCAACACATCTGTAGCCTTGGTGGACAACATTAATTCCACTCTGCCTCGAGGATGAGCACGAGAGCACTCTGTGATTTTCTCCCCAGCCCTCGTGAGAACATCAATCAGATTTTCAAGTGCGTAAGTGCAGTTTTGGCTTACCGAGGTGAGAGATTCTCGACATGTAAAGGTCGCCTTCCGTGTATCGCTGGACCAAGAAGGTCGAGGTAGTTGGTGAGTTAGGAGAGGCTAAAGTCGGGCTGGTGATACGCAGCTTTAGGACTCCGGCAGGTATTACAAGAGATTAATTAAGTGACTTCTCCCGATTAGTCGTGACCTATGACGAGATGGACTGGAAGTGAGGTCGGGGAATTTAAGTGAAATGGACCCCGCGGTGAGACATTCCATAAATTGAAAGGAGTACTACCACAACCCTATTCCTGACAGTCCCAGAAATGAGACGAGGCTGTGGCATGATATCGGAATGACTGATTATGATGCTTATTGTCAGGTAGTTATGTGACATTCAGAATATATTTAATCGTTATATGTTGAGGTGGGATATTTGTTTGAAGAGAATTGCGAAGAATAACCAGAGACACGAAATTAATATTGCAGACAAGGTAAAGTGGTCATTTACTGAGGACATAAAAGGCATAAAACAATAAGGTTATATGCAATTTTCATGGAAATCGAGAGCACGGGATGCCAAAGCATAATATGAATAAGTTAGATTGAGAATAATAAAGAGATTTAAGGACCTAAATGCAAAAATGAGAAAATAGTTTGAAATGCAAAGGCCAAACATGCTATCTTAACTAAAAGGAGGATAGCACTGGGTCTCTCAAAAATGAGAGACCAAAAACGTAGAGAACAAGAGAAGAGGAAAGAGAGAAAGTTAAGAGGAAGAGGGAAGAGTAAGAAGAGAAGAGAAGAGGCTAAGAGAGGAAGAGCAAAGGTAATGGATTATAGTATGGATTCTCGATTTTTGTATGAAAATTCATGAATTGCATGGGATTATGTATTCGACCATGGTAGGGATTTCATGGTTTTCAAACCTGGGCTTTGATAGATTTCATCCTAACCCTAATCTTTGTGTTTGGTTTGTGGGCTGGTTGCGACCCATACTAGGAGTTGTTTCTGGGAGTAATTCATGAAAGGTTTGAAGAAAGATATGTATCGAAAGCACGATTCAGTAATCATACATAGCATTTAATATGGAGCTGCTTTAAGTGTATATTGAGTATTGATTTGATCTGGGGTAGCAACATATGGAAAATGGGAGAAAAAACCACCTTCGACAATTTTCTCGAAGGGTGGTACCCTGGGTATTCAAATGCAGTGATACCTGCATTCAGCCTGTCTCCTCATTAACCTAATTCTTGACCTACTGCTCCATTTTGGATGTCTCGTATTTCTCGCCATAACTCGCCATTTATTATATGATTCGAGTGATTCAAAGGCTAATTAAACTAGACTTCAAGGAGTAACAAAACATCCTCAAATAGCTACCTTCAAATTTAACTCTACGCATTTCCAAAATTCACTCAAAGTTTCGGCTATGTTCAAGTTAATTTCGTTATGTTTCGAGCATAGAGTATTCCCTATTTGTCTGGGACATATCTTGAGCATCTAAGTGTTCGATTCAAAGGATTCCTAATGGAAATAACTCCAAGACCTTAGCTTTAAAGGAAGATACAAAGAACCAACGCCGTAATGAGTTACACTCTCGAAAATGAGCATTCCAACTGTCCTCTGGCATAAAAATGTCATATAACTTGAGTTTGAAAATTCAATTGAATTGTTCCAATTTCTAAGTAAAGTAGATTCATAGAGGAACAAGAATTACATGAATGAGGTGTTAATACATGCATCATACCATGCAAAAGATAAGGAATGTCATATGTAATAGGCATGAAACAAGGAAAATATAGGAAATGCAATATGTGTAGATGTGTTCATGAAACATGAAAACAAACTGAAATATGAACATGAACATGAATATGAAAGGTAATATGCTATGATCACAGAATGTGATTAAGAAAGGTTATGAGTTCTGAAATACATATGATAGTATGACTACCTAGAACCGAAGAATGAATGAGTGGATCGCTCCATCAAGGCGCTCTAAGACTTCACTAAAGGCTACTTCGGCACTCGCTACGTGCGTACATGTTCCGATCTGTTTCCTAAGACTCGCTGCTAATGACACTCGTTATGTGGGCGACACTCTGATCTAAGTAAGGCTTCGACACTCCTAATAAAGGTTACCACACTTCTGCACGAGCGACACGCATCCATTCAAGATCGCACCATACCTTCTGCTCTAGTGGCAATTGCGTCTATCTCATTCGGTTCCTGGCCTAGGTAAAACGACTATAGATATGTATATAAAGTACATGAATAAGCACCCGTGATGCTTAGCATACTTCTGTATCAGACTGTACCATCAGTACCATATGTTCCGATTTAGCAACAAAGTCATGAAACATGTAAAAAGGAGACGAATCAGATACCTTGACATGAATATGTATAAGTCTGAATATGACTCTGATACAAACCTATTGGATATGTTTTGAATCTATATGAACATTGTATATGTATTTGATGTGATTTGTACCTACTACAGACTAATGTCCGTATATGCATAAGTCTGATTTGACCTTGTATGTATTAAGACTCTGAATAAAGAATAAGAATAAATAAATGAATATGGTAAAGATCCAATGTACCTACTACCTCAGATTCAAGTATGTAGTACCTAATTCGTACTTTTGTACAAGTAAATGTTTTGTAGTACCTTACCTGGTACTTCCGTATCCGAAATACAGGCATAAGCTCCGTAATACAAGTATATGTCTGCAGAATATAAGTATAAGATTTCAAATACAAAAGAATGTTCGTGAACACAAGTATAAGTTCCTGTAAGACAAGTATAAGTTCCAGAATACACGAGGCGATCCAAATACAAGAATAAGCCTCGTAATACAAGTATAAGATCCTGTAAGACAAGTATATATGTCTGTAATACAAGAATAAGATCCAAATACAAGAATAAGTATAAGTTCAGAAGACTCACAAGACTCAGACTGATTAATTTACGTAGTACCTACTTCTGCACCCGTATAAGCCCGGTCAAGGATAAACTCAAGAGGACCTGTTTCCCGTACCTCGATGAGTATAAGCTACAAGAAGACTCACAAGATTTTAATTAAATATAAGTTTGATATAAGCACAAGTATGTGTCTGGGGAGAGTTGAACAAGTAGTACTTTACGAGTACTCCGCATAAGAATAAGTTTCAGAATATCTCCCAGAAGCACCTACTGCATTCAACAAGTCAGAACTCCATATTATAAGTATAAGCCCCATCGTATAAGCAGCAACTTTGTGGTGTACCTAAGGGTACCTCCGTATAAGCATAAGTTATGTGGATTCCTACTGAGATCCGAGATGGGATGATAAGTACCAAGATATAAGTACTGGTGACAGTATAAGCCTGTGAACTATTACTGAGATCGGGAACAAGTATGCTTGAGATAAGTATGATGTGGGATAAGCACTCGCACAAGTATATGTATAAGCCAAGATCGCACAATGGCAATTTTATATAGCATTGGCCCACTGAGAGCAAGAGGTGATAAAGGCCACGGAGAGGCAGCATACATGTCGTCCCACAAGGAGATCGGAATAAGAATAAGTCCCGCCATAAGCGAAGTTCCAGTAAGTATAAGATAAGAAGTACCAAGATAAGCTTTGTAGTACGTACGAGCATTAAGCTCAGAATCTCACGGGAGATCCGAATAAGCATAAGTCTCGTTATAAGCATGTGTTAATCAGAGCAAGCTTCATTATATGAATGCATGAAAATTTCGATATCTATTATCGCTTTTATGCTTTAACGTATACGCATAAGACATATGTTTCCCACTGCCGAAGCTGGGGCTGGTTTTTAATCCCGTAGGTACAAGAGAAGACGTCCGGCTTCCAGATACCGCCGCAAAGACACTAATAGGGTTCACCATACGTGAGTTTATGCGCCTCGACGGTAAATAAAAGTATAGTTTCTTTGTATATATGTAAATGGAACTCATGATATGTGTATAGATTTTGATGGACACCACCCTATGGTAGTTCTTTGTATATGTAAATGATTAAAACGTAAATTGCTCAGATACCCACAGTACTAGTTCGCCTCCGAAAAAAAAAAAAAAAGGTAAAGAGTCCCAATATATACCTCGCGCCTGAATCTGTCTGATCCACCCATTCAGTCGCCGACCAGAACTCCAAAGTGGTGTGACATAGTAATCCTCCACGGGTTCTCGTGAGTTGAAGAATCATGAGCTTTAATTACCCCCACGCATGACAATGGAGTCGGGCGCCATAGTCTTCGCCACTTTAAGATTCGTGCCACTACCTATATACGAAATAGCCGGAGCTGCTTTCAAACCATAAAAAACAAGATATATCTTTACACAACTGACCTAATAATGAGTAACACAAATGGATGGAGTATCCGGCTGGATTATGACTTCACTTTGCAATACCATTCCGGGTAAGGTAAATGTGGTGGTCAAGCGCCACTAAGTCACGTGAGTGATCAAGGTGTGTAGTTTCCCGAGAGTGACATGCTCGAGGGTCAGGATGGGCCATATGCGACAAAGATCAAGCTCAAGGTGTCTTAGGGAGTTTAGCGGCCACACCTTCCCTACTGAGCTGAGCGATTGAGTTCCATGGGCAGGACGCATAGATAGTGTTTATCAGTGAACTGCACAACAAAAGTGTGACGGTGCTCGGGCTGTCCACATGGGGATGACACCTGCAGCTTCTCACTGAGGCAATGCTCGATCTCCGACTGGCTGACTGAGGTGGGAGAGAGATCCATCACGGTCCACGATTTGGTTGTGAGACACCTCCTCAGAAGGTTGGATTTCGATACTCAGAGGTCGCCCTCACGGCCAGCAAAATAGAAGAGCCACGATGACAAAGGCCGTCGAATCTCTGTAGCTCCTCAACAGGTAGAGATCACATCTTATCAAGGTGACGCCAAGAGGAGTCACAGTTCTGAAGCCATAAAACTATCGCCGTAGATATACTCCGCCCTTCAAGATACTCCGCCAGGAGGTGGGCATAGTCGCATATCTACTGCATTACTTCCACCGAAGCCGAAAGTGTCCGTGAGGTGTTTCATGTCTCTATGCTCAAATACACCCAGATCCGACCATGTAAAGGGATCGGGGCGAGCTTATCGCCGATACGCATTTGCACTCGAGGGAGTGGATCGATGTGTATCATATAACCCGGATCGATTTGCGACGCAAGACCGTGTGAGGTGCAGGCTAGTGAATGTGTCGGGCAACACCCGATCGAGGAGACAACATCGAAACGCCGAGCACACGACGCCGCTAATCACCGCTCGCTCGGGCCGACGGCGATGCGCTAATGTCACGATTTAAAATAACAGATATGCATGTGATGTGCGTACATCAGCGTAGAATTCCTGGATCTAAATTTTTAAGGGGGAATAACAAATCTAGGAAAATTTCAATTTTTCTGAAAATAGCAAAATAATAAAACTGGGCTAAAACGATTCAAGTGTTCTCATAGAAAATTCTCTAAATCTGGATTTACCTAAACTGATTTCATCATTTGACCGCCTCGCGAAATCTGGGCTACCCATAAACATTTTCATTTAATCTCGAGACAACTTGATTTTTGTGGATTTCTTTTGCGGATGGTTATTCAATGACCCCCGAGGGACGAAATTTTCACGAACCCTGGTTAGGAAATAACTCAAGTTAAGTTCATTTAAAATAAATCGAACTCGAACCGGTAACAAAATAATCGTTTCAGCAGATGAACGTGAATGTGTAAGCGAGGATCGCCGACACGTGGCACCATGAGAGCCACTTATCCAACTTAAATTGCTAGAACAAAAAAGAAAGAGAAAGGAGAAAAAATGCAGAAACTAGATTTATAGTGGCATAAACGGAGAGAGAAATGAGAGAAGAGAGAGAGAGGAGAGAGTAGACCTTCTCTCTACAATCTATGGAGATCGGGCAGTCGGTTTTCGATGGACCAAGAACTAAAGTAGAGTGACTGACGGCGGCTACGCTGACATCTGAACTCCAAGTTTCTCGCTCGGTTTTTACCGGAGGTTCGTGAAGTCGAAAGCTCGTGTTCACAAGTGTCCGCTGACTCGTATGCTGCTTATGCTCCAAGAGGTAGGATCTTCCTACTTTGGTTTATTATCCATTATAAATGGTTGTCGAGTTTTAATGCCTTATGGTCGTTGGCCCTTTCGCCCTAAGGGGCTTTTTTTTGTAAATTAATGGGTTATGAGAATAATGCCATGTTTTGACCCTATTTGGTGTCCACTTTGGGTTGATTTTCTGCCAGAAACTAATTTGACTAAAGATCCTTCAAGAAAATTGTAGCCCCATTCCGAGAACTTGGCGCTGTTAGACTAATCACCCAAATCGAACTCTTCATAACTCAAGGTTCGTTTTCCAAGATTGCCCCAAGATGTCTGGGCTGGTCGAATCCTACTGCTCGTGTTTTTGGACTGATTTTCTACGTGGAAATGTGGAGAATTCGACTCGCATCCTTCAAGGAACTTGTATCTCTATCGATAAAATTAATGTTAGGCTTTTAAATCACTAAAATTTGACCTTTATAACTCAAGTTATAGTTCATTTTTAGATTTGCTAACAAAATTGTTTTAATGATTTGTGTCAGTTTTGCCACAATTGGTATATGATTGTAGTATATCATTGCTTGAATTAAGGTGATATACTTGGTTACAAATTTGTATGGAAGTCAAATTGTGTGTTCTAATGGTTGGCTTGTGATGTGCTTGTATGAATAAGATTTACATGGCTTATTGTGGCTAGTTGTGGACATGTCGCATGCAATTTGTCACAGCGATGGATGTCGCTACTCGAGTAGTAGTGACTTGTGATGTCAATGTATGCGTGTATATGATGACATGAATTGTATAATATATTTTAAATTTGTATGCTTTTTGATATAAATGTCCAAATAATGCATGGGTAATTATGCATGGTAGACATCGTGCCTAGCACTCATCATGTAGCATATTTATGAATGGCTTGATAACATGATTACATTGCATTATACCTTTATGACATCATGACATGGGTGAGTGCATGGTAGAGATGAGCATTGTGTTTGATGTTCGATGGTATGCTGTGGGTGCATGGTTGATTGACCTTTGTGTTTGGTGTTCGATGGTGGGCTCGAGTAACATGGGATAACGTCTAAAATGAGTCGCACGGTTTTGAAAATGAAAAATATGTATGTTGGGCATAACAAGTTGGGGTAGATCCCCCCCAAGGTGAAAGACCCAGTATTGAGGTTAGACATGATCACCGGCGGTGAAAGCCCGTTAAAAATGTCGGAAAGCGCGCGACGTCCTGCGGTGTAAACCCGGAAATCCGTGGCCCACAAGTGCATAAACACACGGAATTGGGCAACGCAAGTTGATATTAGGAACCGTCTAATGGATTTTGATTTATAAAACAAAAAACTTTTGTTTTGAAAAAAAAAATGGCCATTGATGGAACATAATGACAGTTTGGTTTTTCACACTCGGCATATGCATGAGAGAGAGTCTCGATGAGGACTCGGGACATGGGATAAGATTGAGTCAGCATTCCCCATCCATGACATGTAGACATTTGGAGTAGGAATGCACATGTTTTTACTTGAATGTGGTGTCTTGGTGCGTATTCTTGTTAAGTTGGGAGTAGCCCTTATAGGAGGTATTCTTTATTGGACATTGCTCCACCGTCGAGAGGACACTTCCAGATGGGGGAGTGTCACGGGGGGAAGCAGTGCTGCTCGAGTGTGATTTTTGAAGGAAGCCCAGGGATGTGACTTTGATAAATATTTTTATAAACTATATTAGAACAAGCTATGTAGTTTAATATATCATTATGTATAAGAGGAGTTTGTAATAAACTTTTACTTGAACTATTTGTGATATAGTGGTATATTGGGGATATGACAAATGGGCCTTGTGTGGGCGTCACTCTTTATATTGAGACCACAGTATGAGTTATGGTTATCTTGTGCTCAGAGGTTGTATATTGGGTGAGAGCTCGCCGAGCAAAATGAGACTTTGTCGGATTTTGTGAAAATATGGATCCCAATAAATGGGATGGCAGGAGGTGTGGTATCGGGTGCCCAGAAATCCATTAGGTTGTGATTTTGTCAATGAGACTCCCGGGTTTTGGGGTGTTACAATATAGGTAAAAAAAGAGTCTTATATTATATATTTCTATATACTACTAATATAGTATATAACGATAAATATGCCTTGTTGTCTTCAATCGGTTTAAGCAAACTTATTCTATCAAATATTAATATAACTTTTGCCAAAAAATATATATTACTTAATTACATCTACAAATTTGAAGAAACTATTAATATTAAAGGTAAGTTATATTGATAAAATATCAATATCACATTCCGTCATAATCATCAATGTGATACATGAATGCTGCAAATTTTGCTTGTTTCCTTTACATTTATTGATACAGAGTATATGATATATATATGTAATTTAAATTATACGACATTGTCGACCTATATACATTTATTTTCATAATATATATTATAACTTATAAATTTAGTATAATATTTGTATTTTTTATTCAACCGGGCTAATTCGAAACCATGGTTTTCAGATTTTATAAACCAAAAAATCTAAATCTAAATAGAAAATTGTATTTAACAAAAAACCAAACGAATCAATCGCGATTAACTCATTTTTCTGCTTGATTTTGATTTTGCTTTCATCGATCATCAATTTCTTTGTTTTTTTACTCAACCCCAATCCACCTGGGCTTTTGAACTTCTACTACAATGATCTACTAACTGATGTAATGCAGAAAGGGCAAACATGTGATTCACGGATAGAGATGGAGATGTGATTGCCACTCCTCCATCCAAATCGCTTATGTTTGAAAAAATAAATATTTGGTTAAAACATCTCAAATAAATTAAAATTTGTAAAGCTAACTCTTTCCACCATATTTTTTTAAATATATATAAAATTTATTGATTCAAATTAGCAATTCATTCGATTGAAACATGTAATCAAATTCACTAAAAACATTAAAATATGACGCAATATTCAAGTTAATAGCACTAGTATAATGTATTAGCATAGAGCCTACAATATTTGAAAATTATATGGTAATTATATTTCATAAGATTTACATGCAGATATCACACCGACTAATCGAATGCTTACGTTCGATCAAGACGCTTGGCGTCAATCGCTCAAAACACTAATACTGTTTCATAAAGAAGCCCTGACGAAAGTCAATACAAAAATAACACAATGCAATAAGAGGATCGAGCAACATTTTTTTCTTTGAAAAATTATTGTAGACACAAAAACCTTATCACCAGATATTATATTTGAAAAATAAAGGTTATTTTTACAAGAATATAACGAGGTTAGTTTTGTAGAATGAGTTCAAAAATTTAGAAAGTATTAATTTCCGAAATTTAGTTGTAAAAAGTTTTTTTAATCGAATCATCCCTTGAAACAAGGAAAACGTAAACCCTAAAAAGGAATGCAAAAAGAAGGCGGGAGTGGGTGATTGATTGATCAGGCTTCCCGAACCGGGTAGGGGTTCGATGGGCAGGCCTGAGATATTCGGAGGTGAACTCTACGGTGTAATCAGACGAGCTTGGCTTGCACGGGAAATGGCTTCTGCAGGCTCAGAGAATCAAAGCATTAGCTTGGTTCGTGCCTTGGGGGCTTTCAATCACCAATCCTTATATGAGTTATACTCGGTGCTGGGGCCAATTTGTATTCTTCACTGTTATTTATTTTTGTTGGCAAGCTTTTTGACTCTTAGCCCGCTGTTTGGTTGCCGAGAAGCTTTTCTTGGACCATGAATAACTAAAAACCTTCATGGAACTGAATTTGTGGGTTGATCAAGTTGAGTTTTTCATGTTCTCAGGAACCAAGGAAAGGAAAAGAAACTAGAGTTCTGAAAACTATTTAATTATTTCCTCAATCAATTTTCGTCTTTGTTTTCGTTCCCATTGATCTTCCCATGGTCCAATATTTGCTTAAAACTTAGTTTTATATTATTTGATTTCCATCAGGTTCCTCTGCAAACAAGACCAGAACTAGTAAGCTTTTGTTTTATTAAATTTTTTTTATATGTCTGCCAGCACCCTCAAGTACCCAAATTGATGAAGAGAAATTAGCATAGTGCTAATGCTGTAGTAGGTTTATGATGCTTTGCTAGGGGTTCCTAATTTTCTTCAAGGTTTGCACTTGTCTGGTTCAAATTCTAAAACACAAGAAAGTATGCAGAACATGTTGCAACTTTTGACAGTGTCACTGGCTTTGGTTTCACCAAGAATTGCTTGTTCACTGTCACTTTTGCAGCGTGTTACTAGACCTTTCAAAGGAGAGGAATACATGAGCGACTTCATTGGCTTCCCAGTATCTCTCCACAAAAATTGGACTATGTCATGAAGCAATCTAAATAACAGTCAGAGGAAAAACAGTGATGCCTCTTTCAGCTGAAAAAAATGGTAGTGCAAACTTGTAACTCTTTTCAGTCTTGTATTACATGTGAAAAATACTATAATATGCGTGCAAGCTGGCCTAGACATCCACTATTATAAAAAAAAAGAACTATAATAACCATAGCACGTGCTGTTGATGATTGTGGTGGATTTGATCTCTTATTTATTTATTTATTTTTGATATATGGATTTGATCTTTATTTTTTCCATAAGAGGTCTTTAAAAAAAAGGGCTTTGAAAAAAGAAGAAAAATAAAGTTAGCAATCTCGGAGGACTGACTATCATGTCTTTCTAGTCTTTCTAATTAAAATGGTGTTACTGCAGGCTTTTTGGATACCCTAGAAGCTGATGCAAAGCATATTGCAAAAATGGCTCATGAAAGTTTTGAGAAGTATGTTCAAGTTTCTTTGGTTCTCAATGTCCCGACTTCTAGTTTTTGAATCATCTTTTATGGAGGTGAACTTACAATTGAAAATTACATGTAATGATGCACTGAAAATTATGTGTTATTATTCATTATCAACAAAGTATATCATTGTGTCATGGGTTTACTCATTCCGGTTCCTCTATTGAGCATGCAAGATAGATTTTAATCCAACCTGATAAGTATTCCTTATGTAGTCAAATATTACCTCAGGGCTCTAGGTAAATCACGGTTGGCTGTTCTTTTCTTCTGCCTGCTTATTGCTAACCAGGAGTTAAATATATGGATGTAACTTGACTAACAATAGGATTCTTATAGAATGGTTTCAGGTTGGTCAAGAGACTCTTTATTATTATTGTGAATAAAATTTCAAAGAAGTTGATTGTAGTTTATTCACTTTGGAAGTAAAGAAACCCAATCTTATTCCCTTTGAGGAAATTTTTCTTTTTATTGTTTTAAAGAACCCTAGGAGATGTTTTTTATTTATTTTGAATTGCAAAACTTGATCCTCTCAGGATTGAATCATTCAAAATGGATAAAGAACCCTAGAGAGCTTTTTTTATATTTCTCGGAATTGCAAAACTTGATCCTCGGTGGATTGAATCATTCAAAATGGATCTCTTTATAAGACATAATCGGATGGATTTTAAAAGAGTTCAGGACAGCAATGAAGTGATTTAGTTCCAACAAAAAGATTCAAGTATGTTGGATAAGCTTGCTGGAGAAGTTTGTATATAGAAGCAAAGTAGATATTCATCACAAGGTGTCAAGGCTTTGGTTTCTCATGAGGAGAAACATTAATAAAGAAAGAATCTTGCTGATTCTCCTTAGTGAATGATTTAGTGTTGGATCAAGGGTAAGGATCCTTTGCAGGTTGCTCAAGTAAATGGATTCAAACTTTTCTTGAGTGCAGGGGAAAATAGTTTTAAATGTTCAAATATGTCAAATTACTCTTCCTTTAATTTTTTCAGGGATGGCCCATTATTGGTGGTTGCATCTGGTAGAGATACCATCTCTGTTGCAAGCCACATAAAACAGTTAGCTCCAAGAAACATGTATCTTCCTTCTTCTCCTCCTCCTCTCCTGTTTAGGTTTGAGATATCTTCCTCTTAATTAAATGCAGATTTAGGGAAGACAACATTAGCTTTACACAGTATTGAAATTTATTTGTTCTGAAAGACTTGACCCATATCCATTATTCTCGACCTCTTGCCAGTAAAACTTGCAAGAAGTATTGAGTCATTTCCAGTTCAAGATCTTCCCCTACCAATTTTCATCATTGTTGAACCATCTTTGAACTGTTCCAATGTCATCCAGGATTGAAATCTTTGAAACAATTGGATAGCTTTCAAGAAACTTGCAGATTTTTTTCCCCTCACTGGAAGAAGCTATGTCAATGAAAACTTTACAACCATCAAATATTCTTTTGGGATTAACCTTTGCTGAAATAGTTGTCCACCCTCCTTTAACATCGCTACCAGAATAGAATTTTCCTTCCTCGTTGGGGCCACAAGTTTGAACTGTTAGATCTTCTGAGCACCACCACATCCCCCCTTCTGTAGTCTTCCTACTCAAACTCCATCCATGATAATGAGTAAACCATGTTCTTTTCCCTTGAGAACCACCAAATGAACCCTTGCTTCCGCTTCTTAAGACTGTCTTTATTGCTTGTTAACCTCATCCAGCAGCTATGCTGTCTCCTGAACCCTTCCTTGCAAGAGATCAGTCATCCAGACTGATCATCTTAGCCTCTTCCCATGTCCTTCATTTCAAATTATGTCCTACCTAACTGGAACAACTTTCGCTGATTAAAGCTCTTCATCAGTTTGTTAAACTAAAGCATTTGAAAGATAGACAACATCTAAATGTTGTTTTTTTCTTTTTAATGGTGCTTTTAGGAAAACGATAAGTAATGCTTGCCAGCTATACAGGTAATCAGTCACTCTTGTATTAGTCCACATTCTTTTTCTCTGCTACCTTTATCTAATATATGTTTTGACTAATCATGCATATGTTTTTTCTACCTTTTCATTGTTCCTGTAGTGCATGTTTACTAAGTTGGCATTACTTGCTTCTATATTCAAGTACTTCAAAGTTCTACAGTCTGACTTGAAATTTTTTTTCTTTTAAATTGTATTTTCAGATACAACACCCGAGGTCAGGTCTGAAGAGGTTTGATCTAGTGATTACCCCTCGTCATGATTATTATCCATTGACCCCTCATGGACAGAAACAAATCCCATGGTTTCTCCGGAGGTGGATAACTCGTGAACTTCCTGACAGACATGTGTATGTTTCAAGGGTTGAGTTCAGTAAGATAATTTCTGTTAGGTATATTTATCAAAATAAAATAAAATAAAATAAAAGATGATACTTTGCTATGCTTAGTATGACCAAGATACAGCTCATGTGGGTTTAAGCTTTTGAGTATCAGGTTCTGACTGTAGGAGCCTTCATCGTTGATTCTTCTGTGCTTAGGAGTTTCTGCTTCTGCCTGGCATAACCGAATTGGCATTTCTGCCCAGGCCCTTGTTGGTCGTTAACATAGGAGGACCTGCAAGTAATTTCTTGAATGTGCATTTGGCTTTTTTCTGAGAGTGATTCTAATCTTATTTGAACGGACAAATTTTTGGGGAAATATTCACTATATTCTTGAAAGAAATATAGAGCAAAAATTGATGATTTTTTATTGAGGTGATTTCATTGAAGGCCTCATAGAATGGGAACGCAACCCTGATATGTGTGTGTGTGTATGGGATGAAGAAAACCATGACTATTTAGAGCCAGGGACCAAACAGAATCAACATTGCAATGCAAACCAACTGGTTCACATTGTGTTTGGTCATAAACATTTGAAATGGTACGCACTACCCAGGTGGAGATAGTAGTTGTACCTTCAAACCTCCTGTTTGCTACACAAGTGGTGAAGAACTGCTTCAAATTTGATATCTCACTTGCAAGAGCTGCTTTTTAAGTTGAAAATCATAAAATTGATACAGAAAACTGAACTTAAATCCATCTTTTCGTCAATTTATTCCCTGTTTTACTTCTTATAAATTATTATAGAGGGATTTTCCATCACGAAGTTGTCCTTTTCCATAGGAAGTTGTCAATATGGTATGGACTCAGAAGCAGTTATCAGTTTGTCTACAAAATGTTCTATGGAGCTGCGGGAGTTCGAGGATACTTCTCACGAAGAACTCCTGAGAAGGTATAAAAGCTTGCTGTGATCGGTTTATATATTTTCTTGATTGGTGCTCACTGTTTCTGGTTATGTTATCAACAGGCATCCAAGATAGTACTGAGAGAACTTGGTGGTCACTCCAAGGTTTACATTTGGAATGGTGAAGGTACTCAGTGATCCTTGACACAAATTTTCTAGTATTTGTCTTGCAGAAGATTGGTTGACACATATTTGTATGATACTACTTAGAACCAAATCCATATGGGTATTGCCAGCTGATGTTCTGTCATCACAATATCAGCAGCACATGAGTAGCTTGTAGCACTGGGTATGTTCAAATATACTTTTCTACCCTCTGCAATTGTTGCTTTAAATTATTTTTTGTGACTGAAGCTATCTGTTATTATTATTAATTTTGTTTTAACTTTTCAGGTGTTTAGTCTACATAATTGAGCTGAGCATTGCAAATGGAAGTTTGCGATCTCCACAAATCACTGCTGAACGAGGAGTGGTTCGGCCATTTACTGGCAAAGAGAATGTAAGTGACTATTCTTTCTATGTCTTCGTAATTAGTTCATATTATAATAATTTTTTTTTTTTTTGTAATGTTGATCACCATAATATAGAGGCGTTCAAAACTACTATGCTTAGCTTCTGTTTTCTACCGTGGATGTCCACCAGTATTACGGTTATGATAGTCGGTTATGATAAAGTCCGGGAGTGACCAGAAGAAATTTTGCATTTTTGTTCTCTACCTCATATGCTTATTATCTTATCTTATGTGTTCTTGCTGGTCATCTGTCAACCACTTTGTGCTATGTTTTTCTTAGTAATTTATTGCTTGATTTTCCAGATGTCTGAGAGCTGGAGTTACTCTCCTTTGAATGATACTGCTGTGGCAGCTAGTCGTGTGCATGTTGCGCTTGCCGAGCGTGGATGGAAAGTGCAACCATAATGGACACTTAATTATTTGGCAACAGCAGCTTTGTTTGTCTGGGACATGATAAAAGTCCTTCCAACCTCTGGCAGAAAATGTGTTCTCACATATTTATTTATTTATTTAAAACAAAAAAAACAAAAAAAAAAACCATGAAATAGAAATCTGCATTTATGAAGTTCAAATTCAACATGTCAATCTAAAAACAATTAAGATTATACTAAAGATGATAACTTTTAGTCATGTATTAAGTTAGACCATCCAATGACTATCCTGAGCATTATTTTTAAATGGTGAATTTATAAATTTTGAATTACATTGAAGGATTTTTATTTGGTAAATTTTTTTTTTTCAAATGAATGTATAGGAACTGTACTTTTTATTTTCTCTTTTTCCTCCTTAATTTAGTTGAAGTTGCCCTTTAACATTTGAAATGGTTTGGTAGGTTGGAATTTTGCTTCTAAATTTGAATTAAAATCATATATTAAAAAAAATCTAATATACACATGGCCACTGGTTTCAATAATAGTTAGCAAAATGTTTTGAGTAGTCTATGATAGGAGTTTGGTTCACGGAACAAATTTGGCCCTAAATTCTTATTAGAGCAAGAAGCAGGGAGCAGCCTGGCTTCCAAAACAAAAACTGAGAAGTTAGGAACAATTAAAACCCAACCATGATTGTGTATTTGCTTACAATTGATACGCATTTGCTTCTTTGTAACTCTTGACAATCTACATAAAAAGAGAACTGCGTTGAGCACTGGTCGATGATACTGTGTGTGTGAGTGGGATTTTTTTATAATTTATTTTTAGTTTTATACATTTCCATATCATGGTTTTGACCCATCTGACAATGATTTCATGCAGGTTCTCTGCTGACCACATTGAGTGCTCTCTTATGGAAACTAATTTCAAAGTTTTTCAATTACGAAATGATTAGAAAAACTAATTGACAACCTTAAAAGCTCTTTATTAATCTCTTGTAGTGAGTATTGATGATGGCAGCTACAACGTTGGGTTAGTAGAAGAAAGGTATTTGCTGCTGATTGGAATAATAAAGTTGGTTAGTTAGTGTCAAGTCTGTATTTCCCATTTATTATAAGATCTATAGCTTATAATGAAAGGACATAACATATTGTGATGAAAGGACACACATCATTTAGTTGACCTGACTTCTAATGTTTGATCCACCAACTCCCTCCATATCTGCCCAATTGCATCTCTCTCTCTGTTTGTTTTGTTATTGAATTAGGATTATAAGTGATTTGTAAAATGAATAATAGACCCACTTCACAAATTTATAGACTGACTGATTAAGCCAACTCTATCATTTTGGTTTCCCTATATATAGAATGTTCATCCTTGTATCATTGTATCCTGCCATCTTCATCACAAGCTTTGAGTTGTTCTGTCTCCTTTCCTTCCTTCAATCCTGCAACCAAAAATGAACAGCAGCAACTCAACTACAATCCATGTCTCAGAGACAAAGGCTGAAGCCAAAGGAAAAGCCCCTCTAATTGCAGCCCCCATTGTTGCAACTACTAAAGCTACCCCACACCCGAATGCAGGATGGAAGAAGGGGGTTGCAATATTTGACTTCCTTCTGAGGTTAGCTGCTATAGCAGCTACGCTGGCCGCTGCTACCACCATGGGAACTACTGACGAAACTCTTCCCTTCTTTACTCAGTACTTCCAGTTCCAAGCTAGTTTTGAAGACCTGCCTGCGTTTTTGTGAGTAATTAATTTTATCAAGCAAGGAATCATTTTTATAGATGAAAACTCACACTAATACATACTTAAATCAGGTTTTTCGTTGTTGCGACAGCAATAGCCAGCGGCTACCTTGCCCTCTCTCTACCCTTTTCATTAGTGAGCATCTTTCGCCCGCATGCGCAGGGAATAAGGCTGCTTCTGATCATCTGTGACACTGTAAGCTTTATAGCTTCATTGTATTAAGAGACATTGTTACTTACATATACCCGTATACGACACAGAAAATAAATGGTATTTTTGTCTAAAATAATTAAAAAAAAAGAAATATTAAATTTAGGTTAATTTGATGAAAAGAAACCTTACCTTGAAATCATGAATCATGAATCATGAATCATGTGGTGTCTGTTGGATTGCAGGTGGCGCTGGTTGACTGACGGCGGGGGCAGTTCAGCGACTGCCATAGTCTACGTGGCACACAACGGCAACACAAGCGCAAATTGATAGCCATCTGTCAGCACGGTTGATTTCTGCCAGAGTGTTAGTGGAGCTGTGGTGGCGTCTTTCATAGCGGTGGTTCTCTTTATGTTGTTGGTGATGATGTCTGCCTTGGTTCTGAGAAAGCACTGATAGACTGATCCGAGGAAGCTTCATATTCATTGTTCTCCTCATTTTTCATTTTTTACTTTTCTTTCCCATTTCACTTGTTGTGTGATCTATAGTCACGGAAAAAAAAAATTTGTTATGTACAATTTGATTGGTTGTTAAGAATATTTGCTACGGAAAATCTATCAACATTTGTCCTTCTTGGGTTCCTTATTTAAATTAAAACGCTATTATGATTTTCAGCCCGTTAAAGATTTCTTATTTTTTTATTTTTGTGAGACCGAAAATCTGCATTTATTTGGATAAGGAAAACAAAGAAACTGGGTGAGGTTAATTTCGTAATTGGAAACGGTGCAGAAGAGAGACCGTTACGCCCAACACTTAGAAGTTAGAACTTAGAACAGAGTTTCCAATCCTCAGTGATGCACACTGTTTCTCTCTCCTGAAGACTGAAGTTTACCGACCTCGAGATTTTTGCAGAAAACAGAAGAAAATTCTGAAGGAAAAATCTGGAAGGGTTTAGGTTCGAGTTGAGAGATGTTCAGACTGGAAACTGATGCCCAATTCGATCAAAATAGTACCAAACCCTCAATCTCACCGTGCTTCAGAGAATGGATCTCATCGAAGAGATTCTGATCACTGCGGCGCATGTTACCTTTTACGAATTCAATATTGAGCTCAATCAATGGGTTTGTTTTTCATTTTGTTGGTTGATGAGAAAGTTTGAAAAAATATAACGAATATTGCCTGGTTTTGAATCTTTGATTATCCCTTTTGTAAACTTCCGCGAAATCAAAAGGTGCCATCTAGTCGAATCTTATTCAAATGCTATGTTTTTCTTATAATTTGTGGAACTTAAATTCACATTGAAATAGAATTCAAGTTTTATTTTCTTTTAAGCAATTCAATGAAAGATTTGTGCTAATTACACGTGTCCTTTTCATTTTGCTCTTTACTGCTGGAGGCTTTGAATCTTTACTTTGTTTTGTGAACTTTTATTGATGTATGTTTTTGTGTGGTGTTGTAGAGCCGCAAGGATGAAGGATCTCTTTGTCGAAGAGGTAGTAGTTTTGCTCTGCTGATGTTTATTTTCCCAACATATTAGTGGGTATTTAGTACATAAGGAATTGAGATCTCTGTTGATGTTATGTTATTACAGGAACCTTCACAACCCCGGTTCCAGTTCATTGTAATGGAACCGACGAAACACAGGTTTGAAATTCTCCTTCTATTATTTTGTTAAAGAAGCATGTCTGGCTATGACTAGGCGTGGGTGATTTGCTTTGTTGACTTTTGTTATATAATCTCTTTCCGGTTATTCTCAGGCGCTTGAGATAAACAACTAATAGAATATAACCTCAATGTTGTCCTGGTTGTCTGATTATTCTGGAGAGATAAGAGGACTGCAGTAGGTACTAGGTCAATTGGTTTACCAGTATATTTATCCTTTTGCTCCATATAACAGTTGTTAGAATGATTTTCTTGAGAGTATTTGATTCTTGAAGTTTTATTATTGATTTTAACTATTAATTTTTACCAGGCTAGTGTTAGCAGCTCAACGAACATTGTTAATGTATTTCCTACAAGTTTAAGCTTTTGGAACAACTGACAATTATTATTATTATTTTTCTTTTTCAATTTAGTGGATGCTATTTTACCTTTTTGTCACATATCACCCTTAATTTCCTGGATGCCTATGATTTTGTATTCAACCCTTATTTAGCTTGATTATTTCAGAACTTTAAAGTGCTTGAGGAGTGTTTGAGATGCTTGAGCAGATTTTGAAAAAATTCCTGTTATGATTCCCGTAAATTACCTTACCATTTTCTTTTGTACAATAATACTTTCGAACACAGAAGAAATAACTCGCTAAAGTAACAAGTTTAATCCAACAAGCACTGTGCTGTACAACCAAAAGAGAGAACACAAAAGAATACCAAACAACAACACAAAGACTTGGCTAGGAATTGCCAAACTCAATTGACTTGATTAATCATCTAAATTACCAAGATATTCCCAAGTTTAACTTAACAAATGATTTTTTCCTTTCAAATCACAACAAAAGAGCACCAAACAACCTCAAAAACTGAGAAATCTTTGAAAAATCAAAGGTTTCCTTCTAAAAGAAAAGTTTTGAAGGACCTATGGTTTTAAGTCTTGTGATAATGAAAATGAACTTGTAATGAAGCTCTGAAATGTCAGTTCAACCCTTGACTGTCTTGGAGGTGGTTAAGAAAAGAAGGGTGAAAGCATTTCATTCCCAAAGCTTACAATGGACGGACTGCAATGTCTTCATGTCAGTAGTATCATTTTGGTGACTGGTGAGAAATGTAAGATACCTCATCCACCATTGACAACGATCTTGCATGTTGGTCTCTCATCTCTCTTTGCTTCATGTCTATGGTGTCATGAATGTGGGTAAGCATGTGAGGAAGTTCCTCTGTGCTTTACAAACTAGTTTTTCTCCCTCTCTCTCTCTCTCCGTGTCTCATCAGGTGAGTTGCTCGTGGTTCCAAAGTGGGATTTGAGGAAAAGGGGTGATGTATTTTGTTATTGTTAAAACACTAAGATGTGTGGGTATAAATAGCATTTGAAGTTAATGTATTATTTATTGTCTTAAGATACTAATGTGTGTTATATATTACAACTTTTAATTTTTCCTACTTTGAATTTGTAATGAATCGTTTGTTTTCGCTCTAGCAGTTCTTTGAACATTTCAGCTTTCCTAGATACTTTTATTTCTTTAGTTTTGTAAACTTATTTTAATTTTTTAAGGATAATTTTCTAATATTTTTTAAAAATTTAAAAAATTTAACTATTTTATTTCAGATTTTGTTGGCTATGAAAACAACATGCCGAGATTGATATGTTTTTAGGACCTCTGTCAATGGTAGCAACCATGACTTTGAACCATGATAGAACCTTAACTCTTCTCATGCCCCACTGCTCTCCTATTTTGAATCATTAAAAAAGTTGATCGACTCATTAAAGGCCTTCCTCAAATACAATGGCTCTACCATTTGGCTAATTAAGATGTTATGATGGAAATTTTTTAAAACTTATTCTATTTTTATCTTTTTCTTTATTATGAATTTTCTGTGGGTGGATGTTGAATAGGGTATAACACACACACACACACATATATATATATATATATATATTCTTTGTTATGAATTTGCTGTGGGTGGATGTTGAATCGGGTACATTTAGATTGGTTGATTAGTTATAAATTTGTTACAATCTAATTATAGACTAAAGGAAATGAGACCATGGTTCATTGATTATTAGGACCTTGGGGCTATGACTTAACCTATTCAAATTGATCAGGATAGATAGGGTTTGTCTTAGAAGTATAAGTGATATGATGACCATTTTATTTAGGGTTTGGGGAGTACTATTTGAGGCATTAATGTTCTATGGCAAATTGCTTGTCCTATGCTAATTTTGATAGAGTGGTGGATAAGAAATATAAGGACTCTTCAGAGATGATATAAGATTCAATTTATTTCTATTCTTCGACTTATCAGAAAAAAATATTCTTCCTTCTAGACGCCTACAACTATATCTTTAAGGGCACTCACAATGTTATCCAACTCTTAGAATTTGGAACCTAGATAAAAATGGTTGGTAAATAGCAAAATGAGGAGCAAAGGTTTCAGTCCTCATTGTATCAACCTGAAGGAGTATTAAGTCGCAGGTACCCTACCAATGTATGGTTCTCCTTAGTATATTGAAGAAGGTTTTCCACCTTTTTGATTGCATTTTGTAA
Source organism: Tetrastigma voinierianum (assembly GCA_016808115.1). Lineage (NCBI taxonomy): Eukaryota > Viridiplantae > Streptophyta > Magnoliopsida > Vitales > Vitaceae > Tetrastigma > Tetrastigma voinierianum. Next base: position 34,229 of record JAEQBH010007691.1, read on the forward strand.
ATTTGGGAGGGATTTCTCATTCTTCACTTATTCTTCAAATCCATATGAATACATTTGTTTATTTCCAATGCAGTCATATTAAGACCTTCGTTTGTTTATATCCTTTTTTAATGCACAAATGAGAAAAAAAAAAATTATTGTTAAGAAATCTTACCAACTTAAGTAGTGGACTTTAACCATAATACTTGAAATTCATAACATACAACTATTCTCACATATGTCCAGTTGTGTCACATGTTTGTGTTTGAGAATGTTCAGTACTATTTCCTTATGTTACTTGTTTTGTATTTTCATTTGTATTCATCTCGTATGAAGTAATTCTCTTTTTTTATTCTTCTTTCTCCCCATGAAAAAGATACAATCTATGGAGAATGTCTTAGATTTGAGTATGACGTTCAGGTTCCCTATTTGTTGTACCGGAATGCTGCTCAGGAAGTTAATGGCATTTGGTTTTGCCAATGCATCAAAAGTGGAATGCTAGGAAGTTTCAAATCTTTTTAGTAGGTATTATCTTTTCCGTATCTCTCATTTTTATTTTTTTTCACTACCAAATTGCATGCTTCTGAGTTAAATTTTATCTATGTGATGCTTGCTTAATTTATATATGGATCAGATCTAGGTTGTGGAAAGATCATATGGCAAATTTTCTTATGAATGACCCTTTTGTCATTACAGAAGTCTACCCCTGCCCCTTTTTCTTTTCTTTTTCTGTACACTACTTAAAGTTGCCTTAGTTTTGCTGCTTATGGTGCTGAGAGGATACCAAATTACCAATGGGACTAGTTGGCTCCATTTGTGGGCCTTCTGTTTGGTGGCTCAGGTTCTTCTGGGTCCTTTATCTTGAGAATTCCAATGCTGCCACAATCACCTCCTTCTCTCCATTAGAGGAAATTGCTTGAACCAAGATAAATCAAACTCTTTTGCATGAATGATGCTTCATTGATTCTCTTACCCTTAATATTATGTCTTCTTTCTGTTTGATATGAAAGAACTTACATATTTATCTTTACTTTGAGGTTGCTGACATACAGGACTAAGTTGGGTGATTTAAAACCATTATGCTGTTTATCCTTTGTTCAGATGTTTAATGCATACGCAAAGTTCCTCCAAATCTCAAAGTATCTTTCAAGCAAAAGGTAATGGTTAATTTCTTATGTAATGAAACCATAATTTCCCAGTGGGTTGACTTTTATGTCTTTGCTACTTTATTTACAATTTGTGTTAGCGCTATGCTTGAAGTTACTTTTAAAGGTAATGCACAATTTCTTGAAGTGATGAAACCTGAATTACATAATTACTTTAACTATTAAGTTTTAAAGTTTTAATCTTAGTAGGTTCTCTGTTGTCATGGCCTTTTGGATTTTTTCACAGATATTAACCGAGCTCTAATGAGATTATACTTTGTCAAATTGTTTTATTAGTGCTTGATTAATTTGGAATGTCTTGACCACTGACCATAATTAAAAATTCCTGCCATCTTCTTACGACTATGTTAAATGTAAGAAATGTAGATGTAACAAGAAAAAAGAAAATTTTCAATAATTCAAAATAAATAATCGTTAACTGTTTTTTATTTGATGTATTTAGCCCAGTTTATAAGCAATTCAAGATTCCTAAATAGAATGAAATCCTAAGCTAAAGAGAATAATTTTCTGATAAGATAAAACTTAAGAATGGCAATGCTAATTTGATGTGAATAGGTATATTTTTTATTCTGTACATTGATGATTTGAAGTTGGGTGCTGCTTTTAATCACTATCAAAAGCACTTAACCAAGGATTTCGATTGCTGATTTATCTTGTGTCACAACATAATTTCTGTGCTCCTTATACACATCATATGTACTATGCTGTACCTTTTTCTATTTCTAATTTGTACATATCTATCTTTACCTATCAAAAAAATTATGTCACAAGATAACAGTTGGTAGTAGTTGCTTCCTTCATTGATCCGGTGACAGTTACTGATAGTTGTGTCCTTTAATTGATAATGTTGATGGGGAATAATCTCAATATTTGATTCTTCCTCTCATTCTAATTTGTTAAAATATAGTGAGTTTGAGGAACTTGAAGCTTTCCCAACCATGGTGATTATGGAAGGCCTGCTGGAGCCATCATCGATCAGTTTCGCCACAGATGCTTCTGAAGATTCTTCATTTGTAAACTTCTTTAGTGTATGTACTCTACCTCAACATCATTCCATCAAGTCCTTTTTAAAGACTTGAGATTTTTTAATACCACCTGGAGTTTTTTTCTATGTTAAGTGAGTTGACTATGGATCTTAAGATAATGCTAACTTCTCAAGCATTCAGAACTTTATGATATTTCTCATTTTAATCAAAATGAATAATTAATTTCCCTTCTTAATTTCTACATATATTTACCAATCTCATAGTTTATTTCACTTTTACCATGGCCATGATTATTTTCTCTGTAATGTAATTCACCTGCACATGTTCTAGATCTTCAGAACTTAAACTGTGAAGCCATAAAATAATGGGGGCCACAGGCTTTTGCTGGGATTTGGAAAATTCCCTCAGAATGAAGAGTATACACATGATACCATCAAGTGATCATCAGACTTCCAGCAACATGCATCATTTAACGTTGAATGACATTGTTATGAAGCTTCATAAACTTCAGCAATATAAAATTGATGGAAACAAAATGAAAACTTCTGGGAGTTCTTGACAACTCTATTTAGTTAGGAAAATTAGATTAAAAGGCCTAATATTTATGATTTAAACACCTAACTCTATGAATTAGAGAGGTAAAAGGAAAGAACTACAAAGTGGGAATCAGATTACTGGACTTTCTTTTTTTCCTTTTTCTTTCTTTATTTATTTTTGGTCATTTACAAATGAACGCCCTCTTTGTCCTTTCAAATTATAGCCTGGAGTAACTCTTACAACATCATTCATCTCTTGGTGTTCTTACTAGAGAGAAAATCCCCTACATCTATATCTGCAGGCAGCTATGAACATTGGAAGTAGCACTTCAAATATGGCAAATCCAGGACAAGCTTATCAGCCCTCCATGGCCGTTCCTTCATTTTCCCATGCACCAAGTGTTGTTCCTTCCCCAGTTCCAACCATGCAAGTACCTTCCTCTCCTAGGTCAGCTTTTCCAATTCGTCATTGCCTATCCATGAAACCCAGACCCGATCAGCAGTAGCAATCTTGGTAACTAACCTAGTGAAGCCTTCTCTTTCTCTTTGCACCACCTTTCTTCCTCATCCACACTGATCATGCCACCTTTGTTCTTTGTCTATGCCAATTGCTGGTCCCATCCCTCCCTTGAATCTGCAGTAACGCCCATATGGTGCTCCAATGTTCAACCATTTCCACCACTCCACACCTCCACCATCTCTTACTCCTACTCTTTCCTCCTACAAATTATGGACCGGTTATAACCAGAGATAAAGTTCGTGATGCTCTTTTATTGCTTGCTCAGGTATTTCCATATCATTTGTTAAAGAAATTTCAGTTTTTGCTTGCTTCTTTGAAGTAAATATGTCTCTAGGCATTGAGACAATCCATGGAAGTTTCTTGTGACCTTGAGTTTTTATAGTTTTTTTTTTTTCTAATATTGATTCACATGATTTTTGTGCTGGAATTGCTTTTCACCTTTCTAGCAAGTCCATCATGAATCCTATTGATTGCTGCAGATGTAAATGTCAAATAAGGCATGGAAATGGTGTCAATCTGCTTTAGAATCACTAACAAAGCATCATACTGTCTTGTAGGTATTTTCAAAACATATAATGCTTAATTAAAAAGTTAGGACTGTTTAGATATAAAAATTCTTTCAATATGGTTAAAAGTACTTGCACAAAAATGTGTCAAGTGTAAAGTGGGTGTTGCACCCGGTGCCTAGCATATACTATATAATAATAGAGAAAAATGTCTGAGCTTAACACACTTCCTGGCATCTTTTTTCCTAGAAGGGTTTTTGTAGAAGTGTTTATATTGTTGACGAATGGTAATTCATCTTCTTACCTTGATGAACAAGTTTTAGGACCAAATTTGATTTGTAGGGACAGGTGGCAAGCATGTCTATTCATCAGCCAAGTATGGACATTGGCTACTGAATTCCATGTGCCAATTGAACTGTATTCCAACTTTGATCCGAATGGAATAGTTTGATTTGAAAGAAATTCGTTCTTTTTCCTTTCCTTCTCTCCCTATCTTGCTAGGGAACTTACTTTTCTTTTGAATGTTATGATTTGTGTTTAAAACTATTTGAACATGTTTTATATGAAATTTCTTGGTTATTGACATTATCTCGATTTGTTTTATGGAAAGACAATCAATTCATTGACATGTTCCACCGTTGCAGAAGGTGCATAATTCATGAGTAGTTTAAAGAGTTAGCGATGCCTTCCCTCTGCAGATATTCATGGAGTACAGAATGAGTGTATGCGAGTCAGATCAGTTCTGCATATATCTGCCTTTTTGCTAAGTCTTTCGTTTTAATGGTAGGATAATGATTTCCAGTTTAATCGAACTGCTAAAGCATCGGTGTGTCATTAGCCCTTTATGTTTTCTGTGCTAAGTTGCTGCTGGAATCACTTGGAAGAGTTGGGAAGTACGGTACTCAACTGATTGGCACCATCTGCTTCTCGATCTTCCCATGAATCAATCAAGCGTTTGTAATTGTAGCAATAGTGCTTTCACTTCAGGTCTCTCTGTATGATGTCAATTTAATATTATGGACTGTAGTAGTTGTGTATCCAAACCATGTTAATTAAGAAACTGCTGTTGAAATAGACATTGTCCACTCAACCCAGCCATCACCATGAACCGCCTGTCTACGCCAAAATGATAAAACCCAATGTCTCTGACGTCACCACTAACTTTGAAGTGAATAAATCTGATCCCGGGAGAGAGGTACCCTGTTTTCTGACAACGAAAGGGTAAATTGTAATGCTCCATCATGCATTCAGATGAATTTTAATTTTTGCTACTTTGTTGTTTATATATATCTATATACATATGGGTGTGCGTGTACGTATATGGTTTTTGGTTAAAAGTCTTGATTGGGCTGAGCATTTAAGGCCTGTTTGTTTATTGTTTTTTGTTTTGAAAAGCAAGGAAAACATAGATAGTATCATTGGGTTTTTTTTGTTCTGTAAAGTAAAAAAAAACTAAATTCAAGTGAAAAATACATTTATTCTCAAGAATAGTTTTAAAAATTGGAACCAAATAGGCCCTTAGTGCCAACTCTTGAATTATTTTCTAAATGCTAAAGAATCTTTTTAAAGAAGTTTTCAAATCGTATATATTTGTTATGTAATTAAAAAATTTTGAATTTCGAAATTGTCCACAAAAGTTTATTTACAGGGAAACTAATAATTTTTATTTTTAGACCCAACAAAAAAATTCAAAAGCTAGATAAATGGGGATAAAGAAATTGATGATTAATTTACTTCTCCATCAGTCCATCAAAAAAGTGAAAAAACACAGCAATTGTAAAACCCTGCGGTTGTTTACATTTAAAATTTGATATTTATAAATTTAATCCTTTATTTTTATCCTGTAAAAACTTTATTTTGAAAAGAAATCATTTTCTTATAAAATTAATTTTTATTTAAAAATATACGAGAAGATTATTAATATATTAAGGAGCATTTTGTATGGAAAATGAGTAATTTTTCAAGTTTTATAATTATTAGATATTTTTATTCTATAAATAAATTATTTATTTTTATTTTTGAACTTTACAAGATAACCAAAAAACAATACGATTAAGAGATTAAAATTAAGAGATGTAATATACATGCAACTTAATTGATAAAACGTTCAATCTTTAAAGCATGACATTTTTATGGAAAGGTTCTAAATTGAGTTCTGAATAATTTATAGTTGTGAAAAAAAAAAAAAGTGACACGTGTTCAGCTATTAAAAAAAAAGAAAGAGATGTGGCACGTGTTTAGCTGAAAAAAAAAAGGAAAAAAGAAAAAAAGGAAAAAGGAAAGAGATGTCACAAACTCGTAGACATTTGTTCCCCATACGATGCTTACGCTCAAGAATCGCCCTTTAAAATTGAAGCCCAGGCCTAAACATTTCCATCGTTTTTACCATCCATGGCGGGGCTTGGAAGAATCGGCCGTGTAGAAACAATTCACTCTCTTATCATCTTCTCCCTTCCTCCTTCCTCCAGCCCTTCTAATTTTTCGAAGATGAAATCACTTCCAAGCTGTTGGAGGTACTCTTTTCTCCACTTCTTTATTCTGGTTCATTTTTTCTGTAAACTAACTTTGTTATTCTGATAAATTCCCTATAGTTTATCTCCATTCATCATCGGAAGAAAGCGTGTATTAAAATTTCCACTTGCTCATTGATTTGTTTTCTTTAATTATCTAGCGTTTTCTTTAAGAGGCAAACTTTGAGTATTCTGTTTGGATGCGAATCTTAAGCAGAGCTGAAAAACTCTGTCGCCCTAATTGGTTTCATTTATTTGCAATTGGGCGTCATAAGTGCCATGGTGAAAATTTGCTTTATCTTTTTGCACATACTCAACACTGAGGGGTAGCTCGGCTGGTTTAGAGGAATGAATGATTTGAAAATTTCCAGCATTTAAGTTTAAATCTATAACATCTAATTTTCCTTCCAACTTTTCATAGTGAACCAAGTAAGGATTTAAATTCCTGCCTATTTGTTTCTTTTCCCCTGATGCTTTCTATAATTCAAGAAGAGGCTTCAAAATGTTTTAAAAACAGAAAAATTGCATCCCCTATATATCATATTTATTTTACTTCTTGTTTGTCTTAGCTACCAAGTCCTTTTTATTCCTCAAAAGTATCTACTCCTAGAACCTAAGAGCCAAAACCACTATTCATCTACACAGAGGAGTTGACCTGCGACCCTGTCTAATGATGGCCAGTTCTATTAATCAGACGCGTTTGCAAAGTAAAAGAAAGTACTATAATTCTTACGGTCTTACTCTTATTCAACATAAATTATGTGAGAATATTCATTTATCTTGTCTGCAACAGAAACATGGCATTGGTTCAGTTCCTTTGTGACGATAATTTGTCTTTTTAGGAAATAATTTTAGAATGATTGTAGGAAAAGAACATATAAAAGCCTTGCAAATGCTAGGGCGCAGAACCATTGATATCAGATGGAAAACTGACTGATAGTCAGTTTGCTTTTCTTCATCACTAGTCTGATTCAGGCTTGGAAAATGATAGAAACTGTTCTATTGGTGCTATATTGTTGGTACATTTGGTAAGCTCTGGACTCAATCCTCATGCCTCTTTGAATGAAATACTATATTTATAAAGAGGTATATAATAAAATGCCCTTTGTTAGTCGTATTCACTAATATAAATTCTATAAAATACAAAAACACTTGACTTGAAAATACCCAAACCCAGGATTATCTAATACTATCCTGTCCTCTGCTGTTTGTTCATTTTTATTCATATTAGCTTGAGTTAAGTTCTGCGATTATGGTTTGGGCTGGACTGAACTGGACAAAACAAGTTGCACTCAGAAGAAAGGCTGATTTTAGAACGGTACTAGACAAAAATCAGGCAAGATGACAAACCTATGTGTTAAGGACTCCTTTATTAACAGACTATTTTACCATATTGTACTTCAGCAAGGCAGGTCTTCTTGTATTTCTATACATCCTTGTTTAGAAGTAGATTTTAGTCATTTACTTTTTCTGAAGAGCGATCTTATGCCATTTAGCTGAGATCACTAGTTGTAGCAATCAGTCATTTACTATGTCAGGTTTCAGCACAGTAGGAGTGTGGTACTCTCGCATTGTTGTTTAGAATTGAAACTTTGGTCACTTGTGCCATTGTTTTTATATAATGCTGAATGAAACTTTTGTCATGAATAGCGCTAAATATGATTAAGTATTTACTGCTTTGTTTTCAGACAAATCAACTTTTTTAATTTTATCTAAAATTTGGAAAAAAAATTAAACACTTATGATTTTATTTAATTAGCATGAAAGTGATTACTTAGAGTTTCAATCGGGTCATAAAATATATGATTTTCTCATATTTAAATATTTTGTTTTTCTTAATTAAAAACATTGGTGGGTTCTTAAAAAAAAACCAAAAAACTAGATATTTTGGTTTTTCTATTCGTAAAAGTTAAAAAATTCAACAACAATAAGTCATCAAAGTTAAAACAAAGAAGCTAATCGCTGAAAAGTTTATTTTTGTTTTCAACAAAAGTTCAAAACAAACTGTCACCTTAGTCTTTTTTGAAGAATCAATGTATGCCTTTGAGCGGAAATCTAATAATTGCAACATTCAATTATGAATCTAGTCTAGTTTAACTTTTTTACATTAAGACCTGAAGTGCTTTTTGCTACTTTTCTTCATATGTCCTTATGTTAGTTAACTTTTAATATGTGTCTTTTACTATGTTCCAGGGCTGTCATTTTACACCACTGAGAAGGGCTTATTGGAGCATTTTTCACAATATGGGCAGGTGGTTAGTTGTATCTTTGGCTGCCTATCTAGTAACAATGAACCAACCTTTCAAAACTATTGTAATAAAATGATCATCAGGATGGTGTTTGACATAGTTTATTTTGGCCAGCTAAAATCATAATGGATAGAGTCTCAGACAGATCAAAAGGGTTGATTTGTGTCCTTTGATTCAGAAGAAGCAGCCCAGAAAGCAAGAACTGAGATGGATGGAGAAAGGCAATCCCTAGTTTCCTTTCTTCTCCATATTTGACACTTTCTAGAATGGAAATAAGAAATTATTGGTTACGACTGTATTGCATATGCAGGAACTCAATGGACGCACTATTTTTGTGGACTATGCGAAGCCGAAAGTTGGTTTCAATGAGGGAATGCCCATAGCAAGAGGACCCCCTGAACCAACAGCTATTAAATAGCTGATTACCTTTCATACAGATACGCTTTTGTGAATCTGATGCCCCAATATTAAATGGTAGCCGGGGAAACTGTTCTCTACCCACCCAAAATTTTACTATTATCGTTCTTGCTTTGGTTGTGACCCCTATCTCTGGTAAGAATTTAAACAGGAAGTGTTGACTTACCAATTCAATGAAAAGCAAAGCAAAGCGAAGCGTTGCATCTCTCTTTTACATTGTAAAATTGCTGTCTCAAAATCAAGATGGTGTGGGCTGAGTAGTTGTTGCTGTTGTTGTAATGAGAGAAGCTTTTCTTTTTTCAACAGCGGAGAGTATGAAAGCAGAGCAAACATTTGGTATGTGTGGCATATATATTTGTAGCTTATTATGGTGGCTGGTCATATCAATCATGTGAAGTTTTAACTTCCATTTGATTTAATGTTGCTCCAAATTCCAATGTGTGGACACGGAATAATCTCCTTCCAGCAACTTAGGTATTGCATTGATTACCACCTGCTTATGTTTTTTCAGTTCTTATTTGGATGACGAGTGATGATTCTAGATTAATTTTTTTAATTTAAATATAAAATAAAGATATTTAAAAGAAGAAGAAAGAGATAGAAGAAGAAAGAGGTAGAGGTAAAGAAGGTAAGAAAGGTGGTGGTAAGGTGAGAAAGAGTGGTGTGTATTGTTATACATAATAGAATAAAATAGGAAATTTAGTAAAAATAATAATAAAAAAAACAGACTCGGTGAAACGAAAAATAAAAATAACATATAAAAGCTGGCCGCGTGTCTTTTGAGTGTCTCATGTTATGCGATCAAGATTTGTTTTTTTAGAGGAGAATAATTTTATTTATTTAAATTAGTAATACATTAGTAAAAATATAAAATCAAAATCGATAAAAATTATAAAGTATGAAATAATATCTAGGTTAATAGGATAAAGAAACAACTTAAAGTTTATACATCTGATAATTTAGTTTATATATTTGATATTATTATTGTGATTAAAATATTTATAACTCAAATTTCAGATTCGATCGTGATATTTTATTTGCTCGAATAATCCAAACGCCAGACTATAATGAGGAATCAAATCGCCAGACAAGATGACAATCACCCGCCGCATGTTACATAACGAAAATTACATACACATGAAAGCAACGATTAAATCATGAAAAAATAAATAAACCTAATATTGTTTGAAATAAGCACTTTATTGAGAAAGAAAAAAAATAAAAAAGAGATGTAGATATGTGATTTTAGGTTAAGAATGATAAAAAAATCACATATCTTTGTTTAAAAAAAATAAACTAAAAAAAAGTTTTAGAGAAAATGAGGTTAGTTTTGTTTTTACTCATTCATATGATAAAACTGAAAAAGATCGAAATAAAATTTCAAAAGGATAATTTATTTCTGAATCGAAGTATGATAGCACAATTTGTAACATGCTAAAATTTTTTAATAATTCTATTATATATTTGTATAATTGAGTTCAACTCTTGATTTTTCGAGAAAAACCTATTAAATTATGAAAAGAAACGAATATATGAGCATACGATTAAATATTATATTCTAAAACGAGAAATCATCAACCCGAAAATAAACTCATGAAAAAAAAAGGGTAAATTTTGGAAATTTATAAAATGAGGACCTAAAGGTCAAATAACAAGCTTAAATGCTAATGTGAAATAAACGATGCTCGAATTTGCAACAAGGCAGATTTCAAGAAACAAGGAGGAACAATGGAAAATGATTTAATGAGTGCTCCAAACATAAATTTTTATAATAGATAAGTTTATTATTAGACCACATTTGTCTAGAAATCTCCCATTTCAAGTAAAAACATTTGAGATAGTGGGGAGAGGAGAAAAAGCTAGGGTTTTTGAAATGTATTTAGATTCCAGGCGACCTTTTCTAATAAGCTACAAGCAGCATTTTGTAAGATTGTTGAAGAAGAAAGCTAGGGATTCAAATGACAAGAGATTTCAAGGTTTGACACAAACCCTAGATTTTTTTAAATGATGTTGGGTTAGAAAAACCATAATCCATCCATGGGTTTTGCTCATGGTTGGTTTAGGATGATATTAGGATGTTATTAGGAGTGATTCCCATGTTTTGTTTTAGGATTTTGAGGACTTTGGAGGAAATCGCAAAAAGAGAAAACTCGAAAATATGGCATTATCAGCTCTTAGGTCAGCAGTTAGGAGCCCATGTCGCGCAGACCAACGCCAAAAGATGGGATACCCGCCATGGCGTAGGTCGAGGTGCCAAATGGCACCCTGCATGTCAGCACAGAGCTACCGGTTCACAATGATAAATTTTTCGATTTTTGCTTACGAACACCTCTGAGCTCAGACATCGATAATTTAAAGACCCTAATAAACGATTAATAGGGTTCAAATAAGGATAAAACTAAATGAAAAATGTACCGTACCTCGCCAGTTTACCAAATGTGATGTGTGTGATCCTTTATATTTGTTTTAACAATTGCAGTAGTAGAGGCCTTTTTGGAATTCTTATTCCGGGAATCACGACTATGATCCCACCATTCCGGATATCCAACAAGTTTATAGCATCGACTTTTTGTTTGACCGGTTTGAACACAGTGAGTGCATTTATATGATGATTTGTCGCCACCATTAGTAGTCTTAGGATGGATGGGCCTTTTTGGTCTTGGCCGGGTGTGTTGAGGAGACCGTTTGATTAGACGGCCTTTGTGTCACCACACCGAAGCTTCGCACTTTTCCAATACTGCTCATCACCCTACGTCGAACATCTTCGCACAACTAGTGGCATAACACTCTTCTAATCCAGTGATAGATCCTTCCTAAGATTTCGCCGCACTTGCTTAAAAATCACCCTCTATCCGAAGAAGAAAGATATTTGCACCCTTTGTCACTAAAGCAATTTTTGATAGGATGCAATATCTCGTCTCATCCACCAGCACCACCTTATCACGAATACGATCCAACTCAATCAAGATTTTAGTCAATTTCTCCATAATATGCAGTGTTTTCTGCCTATCATTTTCGTTTCGTAAGAAAGAAGTTCTCCTCGTTCAAGGTAAAACCCGTAATTCATCTCGCTCCATCATAAAAGCGCTAGATAGAGTCAAATATCTCGCACATAGTGTCGACCACTACCATAATCCCGCGACATTACATCGCTGAACCATCTGACCTTCTACTTGTCCGAATACTCACTTTTCAGTCTTCATCTTTCTTCTTAGCGGCGGCTACAGGCTACGAATGAAGGAGAGTTTCTTCAAAGAATTTCCCAGATTTCTAACACTGGTACCACGTATCATACGGCCTCATTCAATACAATTCCCGACCGAATGACGAACCTTCGTGTCAATAACGATGCAGTAGATTTCATGACAGATGTTTCGTATCCGACTAAGCCATGATTTAAAGATTTAAAGAATAATGATTTAGGGTTTCGTAGCTCTGATACCAACTTATAAAACAGAGAAGAATATTTTTTATTCATAATGATTCTGTATCTTTACATGTGCATATTTATAGAAATAGTAAAGATCCTACAATCAAACTATTCTTATAATTAAGTTATTTACCAAACAAAAAAATATCAATAAAAAATCTTTAACTATTAATCCAATATTACAACAGCAAACACTTAGTTCGCCCAAACCTTTTGCTTTACTCATTTTAAGAACTAAGCAAGTCAAGTCAATATAGAAGGGCGAGGGTTCACCTATGACCTATGCAATTCTTCTACCAGTTCATCAAGAATGGCAGCTGCTAATCAGTCAACGTTCGGTTCAAAGACCCACTAGAATGTTCTCTCTAGTTTATCTGCATCTATTTTTTCTTTTTCTTTTTGAACACACATACACCCCCCCTTTTTTATCATTTTATTTTAGTAAAGAAACGCAAAGCCCCACACCCCAGACGAAAAGGCGAATGCACCCATAGCCAACAGACAAGCCATATCTAATGTACTTTCAAGCTTAATCTGTCTTTCTTTCTTCTTCATTTGCTTTGGTACTCCTGTATCCTTCCTTCCTCCACTCCAACTCCTCCCCACTTTTTTAACGTTTTCGCCCTTCAGGGCCTTGTGCAAAATTACCAAACTCTCCTTCCCCATCAAGTGCACTCCATCCATGTCCTCCAAGTGCAAGCTCACCTCCGTCACCTGCAAATCCCCTGTTTTGGATATGTCACACGTCATCACTACCCCGCACTGGACTAACTCCGTCGTCCCCTTATCGCCGCCCATGATCGAAGCGAAACGCAGCTGTACTTCCCCGCTTAGCCAGTGCCGTTCCACCGATACGGCCTTGTGACTCGACAGGTTCGCCGCCCGCCGTCCGATTGGGTCTATCATGATCCAGCTCAGGCTGATGTTCTCCTCCGCCAGTTTCCGACACGTGTCACCGTCTCCTGGGTGTTGTATACTTGTTGCTACGACTTCTTTTGGGTCAAGAACGTCGATTCTGAAAGGCGAGCGCCGGAACCACTCGGTCGCGGTGTCGGTCTCTTGGACCTTGGAGATGATGGGTTTGCCGTTGTAGTAAATATCAAGAGCGGAGATGAGTCCGACCGGAGGCGGCGAAGGAGGGTTGGAATAGGGGGAGGAGTTGGTGGAGCGGTGGAGGATAGGATAAGAGGAGGAGAAGAAGGAGCGAGGGCCGTCGAGGAAGGAGGAGATGAGGTGGAGTAGACGTGGAGTGTTAGTGGAGGGCCAAGTGGAGGTGCAGATGGTGGTCCAGAGATCGGGTTGGGTGGAGAGGGAGCGTAGTCGGCGGTCGGTGCAGCTGGCGGCGGCTAGACTGGGTCCGTCTAGTCGCGTCAGTATGTGGGTCTCCAGAATGTCAGGATGGAGGGAGGAGATGCCGCTGTCGACGACGGTGGTAGGTAGTTGTTCCGCCGTCGAGGAAGCCATGACTGATGTCTGATGACCACCTTACCCAACAAGCTTGGAAGTTGGAGACGGAGTTCCTATAAATCAAAAGTCCTTTATATATATATATATATATATATATATATATATATATATATAAATATAATATGTAGAAATTCTATTTACACCCAATTTATTTCTCTATACACCTCATATCACACACACTTATGTTTTCACCCCATTTCTTTAATTCGTGCCAGAAAGAACGACGTGTAAATGGTCACGGTGACACCCGAATCTGGCACTCAGAATCGTCATATTATTAAATACCCTTCACTTTCTCGTTAATTACGAGTCTATCATTTCTTTTCAATCCTCGGGAGTCATGACTTCTCACAGACGTGTTGACTTAATTTCTTTATTTTCATTTTTCATTATACTACTACTAAAACTTTCATTTGACTGGCGTCACAGTTCTTGGAATATCCCCACAAAAGGAAAAAGTAGAAAAAGGATAAAATCAGTTGAACGAGGGATTGAGCGGTCCCCATGGGAATTGGCATGGAATAATATTTTTCGGTTCCTAACAAGTACGTAATATACACTCATACCGGCTATGGAGGAGGACCCACAAATTTCTTTCTTGTTCGTCTTGTTGTAATTAAATATTAGGGATAATGAGTTGCCCATGGCATATGCATCATGACCCTTCAACCACATATGGGGTTTAAATCGTAGTAGGAAATGTGGGAATAAGAATAAGAATAACAGTGTGGATGGAGGTATTGAATGAATTGTTAGGTGGATAAGATGGGTTTAAATTAAACCATTAATCATGAAAACACCCGTATCGTATTAGCATCAGGCCTGTCGCCCTTCTGCCTCCAAGCCTAACGGACCACACCATCCTGCCGGTTATATATCGCAATTAATTTTTATTTGATTGTGAAGCTTGGCTTGGCTTGGCCTGACTTTATTATAATTTATACCCCTAAAAAACAATGACTTCGGAAAATGAGATGCCGGTCAAATCCTGCAGCAACACAGTTATTTATTGCGCACTCCCCAGTCTTAATTTGACAACACGGGGTCGTTTCTCTCTACAATATTGACTTCTGATCAGGATGTGGTTGGGTTTCTACCAAACGATCACACACCTTTTCTGCGTCATAATTCGTCCTTTTAACTCTCTCACGAATTATCGACAAACAACTTTTTTTTGTGCCAATTGATTATAAAATAAAATTCTGTCCATAGGCTGTGTACCATTTGTTTAAGTTAATCATGTTTTCCATACAAACAACGTTAAAAAAGAAAAACACGATTATGATAAGCATGGGAGAGTAGGAGACTAGTATCAATGAAGGGTGTATATATAGATAGCAGTGCCATTTTCCTCTTTTTTCTTTTTCTTTTTTTAAAATAAAAGAAAATCCAATTGGGAAAAGTTAGGGATTTCTGGTAGTTTCCCTACTTCGGCGACCATGCTTTTCACGGATGTCTCGACCTTCAACAGTTTTCTTTATGTTGCATTGGTCATTTGGTTGATGCCTTGGAAAATATAAGTTTCAAAAAGGGCAACTTCTTCCGTGTGTCCAATACACCTAGGCGTTACCGTTTTGCACATGCAGATATACTCGTTTTTCTATTGGTTCATTGGCTGATTGAAAAAGTGTTTTGTTAAATTTCCGTGCCAATTTATTGGAGTTTTGAATAGATGGTCGACCAACCATTATATCATGTAGTAAAAAATTATATTGTTTTCTTATCATCGATGACATGCTTTTTAATCTGGACCTGCTATTGCATTTGTCGAATTCCTGGGTCCGCCGCCTGAAGACAAATTCCGCAAAAAATGCTAAATAAAACTTCATTCCCTAAGCACTTAGCCAACTCCTGCTTTATGACTTTGTCTTCGTGGCCGAGACGTGCTAACACTCGGAAGACATACTGTACCAACGCAGAACTGTTATACCTTATAACTTAAGAAACATGTGATCAAACTAAACCAAACGACGCTTCACAGCATTCTCGCGAAAGGTCCAGCATCGAACACTCCAAAGTATCATCCTTATCAAGGGGATCGCACTTAACCTGGCCACCGACGAAGAAGCAACGCTCCTTCAAAGTCTACGTATGACAAGGTCCGAGATAATCAGAGGAGCACCGGTACGCCTGGAAAGGTAAAGAAAG
The DNA here is from genome assembly GCA_016808115.1 of Tetrastigma voinierianum. Taxonomy (NCBI): domain Eukaryota; kingdom Viridiplantae; phylum Streptophyta; class Magnoliopsida; order Vitales; family Vitaceae; genus Tetrastigma; species Tetrastigma voinierianum. The sequence continues at coordinate 50,143 of JAEQBH010007691.1, forward strand.
CCCTGAGGCCTCCCTTCACGTTAAAAAATATTCAGAATGAGCTAGTACTAAGAACACCAAAAAGTTCTTTGTCCCTCAAGAAAACCAATGTCTTAATCGTAATACCCCGTAAATCGTAATAAAGTTGAGGCTAAGACGCTGAACGTTGCAAAACTCTTTATGAAGCGTATGTGAGGGAAATGAGGCCGCTGTCGGCGCCACCTCAAAGCAAACACATCATCTCAAGACTCCCTGACCACGTATGGTCAAATGTCTGAGCACTGCACTCTGACACCAAAAGGGGGCTTATAACCGCGAAAGTCGCCCACACAAAGGTCCAACTCTGGCTAGTCCCACCGCTAGAGCATTCTCGCACCTACCGACTTAAGATATTCCCGATCTCCCAAGGTATTTAACTCACACTTTCCCTTACCCTTGTCCAAGGGAAAAGTATCCCTGGGCGTCTCGAAGAACAACCCGATCAACTACCTGAGGCGCCCACCATCCGCCCTAAACCATACAAACGCAGAGGGGTCACCCCTGCGCAATGTTAAGAGTAATCCACTTTAATCTACGAGAAGAATGTGAAATAAGAACAAGACTCCAATCGCCTAGCCCTGGGCTGCTTCGCTATATCGCTTCAAAAAGACACATAAGGAAGAAAGACGCGCGGCCTCAGAACATAACTAAAAAGCTACTCTCAGTGCGTATCACAAAATGCCGAAGAAACTTTGTACCTAAGATCATAACGACGTTAAGGAAAGTGGAAACCTAAACTCGGCAGAGAAACAAAAAGGCGCGCATCAAGTGAACACGCGAATCTGGTCAAAGGATATTCTGTAATAAATCGAAAGAACCGAAAGAATGTCGCAAAAACCGAAAAAAGTCATTATTATCACAAGACATATGACGGCGATAAAGCCCTAACTAACCAAACAAACACGTGAAGTCGTGATCCAATTTAAAACGATACAACCTCAGACACGTCACGTGACACAAGGGGTCAGGGCAACTGATAGGATTTAAAAATAGGCATCAGGCCAACTCGCCAAGCCCAAGGAAAAGGTAAGCCCAAAGGAGACGCCCAAATTTCGACACCGTACCCCAAAACTGGAAGCCTCGGGCCATTCGCCCTACGCCAATAAATACGGGAGATCCGAAGTTCCCACGACCGTGAATCAACTTAAATATCACCAGTAGCGAAAGAGATAATCTCTAATAACAACTTATCCTATAAATCAACCGAATCTCACCAACGGCGGCGAGGATAATCCTTAATAATCAAGCCTCATTATCTCTTATTAATCCGATAACGAGTAAAGACAGTAAAACACCCCATACACCGGGAAATAATCCTTACCACCATCTAATTCAAAACATATGCTATAAAGAGATCGACCACCCAACGCGCGAGCGCACGCAAAACATTCGCCTCTGGGCCAGCCTATCTTTTATCCTTAAATAATCGACTTGTGCATCGAGCCGGCCTACGGCCAGTTTCTCGCCAACCCTCATTCTTTTTTCTTTGCTTATTGCAGGAGTCCAACATTCAGAAATACGGACGGCCCAAAGAATGTCCCATCGCGCCCATCGACCCCAACACGCCTCAACCCACCCGATCAAAAGCATATCACATTCACCAATTAAGACCTATATTTAATTCAAAAAAATACCTTGGTTGGATATCATACTAATGTAGGTTTTTAGCATTAGTATGTATCGTTATCTACAAAACTAGTTATAATGTTTTTTTTTTAATATTAGAAATAAAAATTGAGTATGTATCGTATCATAGAAATCTTTTTGTTTTTTGTTTTTTGTTTTTCTTTAAAAAATAAATTTTGGATATAAAAAAAGCCGAATTCTGCGGCATGCATGAGGATAGGTGGGTGATTAATAATATTGAGTGGTTGGGATGTCATAACATTAACTCCCCATTAAGAAAAGGTTGACTCTACGAGGCTTCTTCTTTTTATTTTTATTTTTACCATATCAAAAGGCCATTCCTCATTCTATGAAAGCAACGTTAGAGAGACGGAAGGAATAAACAAATTCCGTGGTTTTTTTTTTTTTTCAATCTTCAAAAATGATTTTTAAAAATTTTAGTTGGCAATATTTGTTTCCATATCTCATTTATTGTAAGAAAAGTTTTTCCAAAATTACTTGTTTTATTCAAAATTTTATGGCTTTGGATATTGGAATAATTGTGTGTGAGATTTTGATACTCATTCTATGGTTCTGTTAAATTTTTCTAGTTTGAATGGGGTTAAGAATTGTAGTCTTATTTGATAAAAATCTTTTTTTTTTTTTTTTATAGAAATCTTAAAACCTGTGATTTTGATAGAATTGTGTGTCCTTTTTAAGAGTTTTTTTATTTATTTTGGTTTAAATTCACTCCCTTCTCCTCCCCTTTTCCCTATTTCATAGAAATCTTAAAAAGAGTTTTTAGTTTAAAAATATTAGGTATTTACTAAATTTAGAAAATACTTTTAGAATTTTGAAAATTTACTTAAATACAGTATTGAAATGTTATTTACGGTGTGCTATACCGAACATTTTATGTGATTTTTCAAAGAACACTTAAAACAAAACACTTTTACCAATACCAAAACACATCTTGTGGCCATCCCTGGATATCTTCTTTCATTTATGTCTTTAGACCTCTTATTCTCATGTTGGAAAACGACATACTCAGTGGGCCCTCACGGAATTTAGAAACAGAACTTTATTTCGTTTAAGAACACTACTAAATTAAAGCCCACTGGGACATGCCGTGGGCGAAGTTGGGGGCCCTGTGGTGGTAGGTCCAACCAGTACGACCTAACCCAACATTGCAAAATTGGGCTTCTCGGCCTGATCCGGAAAAACCGTTAACCCCGGGGAAAGCGGTGGATTACATTAAATTTATAAAATATTGATTAAAAAAAGTATGACTTCAAAACTATTGATTGAATTATCATAGTTTCAAAACTGTTAATTGAATTATTATAATTCAAAACTCGTCTTTTGAAAATATGAGTTTAGTGCGAATTCGAAACTCGTATTTTGAAAATACGAGTTTAGTGCAAATTCTAAACTCGTCAGCTAAAAGACGCTAAGACAAATTTGGGGACTCATTATTAAAATACTTCAGCTCAATAAAAATTTGCACGCTGTTATAACATGTAACTTGTATGTTCAATACGAGTTACGTGCAAATTTAAACCTGCTTAAAAATACGAAGCTTAAAGATGACAACATCATCAGAACATGTAACTTATACGTCGGAATATTAATTATACAAATTTATAACTCGTCATTAAAATACAAGCTCAATATAAATTAAAACTCAGATGTTAAAAAACTGTTAGCAAATATATAACTTATCTGATAAAAATGAAATAATGCAAATTTCAAATGTTGCTTAAAAGACGGTTTACTACAAATTGTGTGTAAATGGATGAGGATTAAAAATAATTTTTTTTCTCATGTGAGTAATCGGTCGCATTTCAATCAATACTGTTAAATATGCGTTATTTTAATATGTATTTATTTAAAAAAAAAAGTCCCGTTAACCCCTCCAAGTACAAACCAGTATAGAACTGTGGAGAAACGGAATTAAAGTTATTAAAATAGTTTAGAAATTAAAATAACATTAATATTAGTGAGTAAATAAGAGAATAATTTAGCTGTCGACTATAATATCAATTTATTTTGTAAGAATACCATAATTACTGACTATAATATTATAAATATTTTAAAATTTTTTTAAATTAATATCTTCCGACTACAAAATTATTATTCATAAACTCGTTTGATTATTATTTTTATTTTAAAACTATTTTAGTAATTAAAAAAAAAAAATCTAAATATAACAAAAACTCTTTATTTTTTTGCTAGGTGGGGAGAGAGAAGGTTCCAGTTATGTGATTACTCGATCCCCGACGTCTACGGATAAAAACACGACCACGTCAGCTCTTCTTTCTATGCACACAAAAACAACCTCACCAACATTTTATTCTGAATGCTACTACTCCCCATGGTATACCTAATAAATTTTCCTGCGCCATCAGGCCAATCTTCCCGCTGATTTTATTTTTTCTTTGTTCATGGCCGTTAAGTTACATCATCAAAGCTTCGCTTCATCAAGGTTATCTTCCTTGTCTTCCATTTCTTCGTCATCTTTCACTTTTTCCGATTCTTGAATTATTTTATTTTTTTTTCTTTTGACTAACTGTTATAAGCGGCTGTTAGGGTTTCTGGATTTGTGATGGAATTGAAATCTGCCGTTTCTTGCTTTAATGTTTGCGTTAGAGATGATAGAATTGACATTAGAGACTGTTATTTTGCGGAATTCTTACATCGCAACCTTGTAATTGGGTTATTGGATTCTTATCGCATTCTGAAAGGCTGATGGTTGGATTCGGCTCGGCGTGTTCACTCGCGCGCAATCTTTCTTGAAATTCTTTTTCCAAAAAAATTGTTTTGTCTTTAATTATTTTATTATAATTTTTTAACGAGACACTCGTTTCAATCCTTTAAACCTGGCCATTGCAAAAAGCAGGGACACACAAACAGAATCCGCTTGGTCCTGAAAAGAAAAAATAGAAAAAGGAAAATAAAGAGAGGGAAACATGGGAAACTTCAGTTTTAAAAGGGAGGTTCATAAAAGGAGCATAAGTTGGGGAGTTTTACTTCCCCCAATGCAAGCTTAGGCCTTGTAAATTTGTATTCATACGTTAAAAATGTTTCTTAATTTGTGTCCATGAGGCATTCATCTTGCAAAATCGTTGCTTAATTTTCAAAGTCTTGCTTTGAGGTGTTTGTAGACTGCCCCACCCCTTGAGGAAAGCCTTAAAGGCATATTGACAATGCTGTGTTTAGACTTATTTGCTGGGGTCTAAATAACGTGAGCCTTGACATCCTAATATTCACTTAGGGACGAGGGTATTTGTTTACCTAACTTTTTAAGCTTGCCTTCTCGGAATCTTGAGAGGCAACGAAGAAAATGGGAGCACAACCAGATTAGATGCTGGAGGGTTAGTTTTTAGGTATTCGTGAAACGACCATATTCATACATATAATTATTTCTCAGATGGATATAACTTCTGTAATGGTCGGTTAAGATGATGAACTTGTTCTTAAAACGTGATGGAACTGTTCAATTTTCAAGGGAGGCCCAAATATGGCCTCAATGTAATGTAAATTTCACATGTTTCTGAGACATAATCTTGAACTTTGTATCTGCAGCTCCACAAATCCATGGCTTTCAACAAAACCAAAGAGAGCTATCTTTTTCTGCAACAAAGTAGCTGACTTGGATCATCTATTATGTGAATGGAATAATTCAAGGAGGAGATGCATCATGAGGCATGTTATGTTAGAAAATAGCAATCAGGGCGTTAGACACCGGTTGGGACAGTTTAGGATACTAAGCCCAACATTTCCAAAATCCAGGAGGACAAGCCACCTCTTTCCCCTTGCTTCTACTGATGATGAATTAACTGTCAATGGCAGTCCCCAAGCAAGCACAAGTAATGATTTTGAGGAAATGAGGGTCAAACTAAATCAATCGTTACAAGAGGAAGATTATAACGGATTGGTACAATCTTTACATGATGCAGCCAGGGTTTTTGAGTTGGCTATTAAAGAAGAGAATCTGCTATCAAAAATATCCTGGCTCTCGACAGCTTGGCTTGGTGTAGACCAAAATGCATGGCTGAAGGCACTATCTTATCAGGTTTGTTAACTTCATTTGATAGCCATTTTAATGTGTGGTGCACGACTCCCTATTTCCTTCGCTATCTCTCTTTCTCTCTCTCTCTATATATATGTATGTATGTATGTATGTATGTATGCATGCATGTACACATATATATCTATACACACACACATATTCTTCAATCCACAGTTTGTTCATATTGTGATCTATCAATTCATAAACCAAAATTCCAGATGCATTGAAGTATGACAAAAGTAAGTCAATTTGTTACTGCTGCTGCATGGATTCTTAATTTTCCTCTTTAGCATTTTAACAGTTATATGAAATGTCTTTTCTAGTATTTATGCTTAAGGCTTGTAGGATTTGGGTTCAATATGAACATCATGCCTTAACAACCTCCCTCATGTGCGGCCCCATATTTGCACGTGGAGAGGCAAACAAACCAAGGTCCTTTCTGAACTTTCAAATACACAAATGAGGAACAAATATTCAAATTGCAAAGAGGTGACTCGAACTCATAACCTCCCACCAAACTAGACTCTGATACCATGTTAAACTACCAACTTTCCTAAAAGCTCAAGTTTGTAGGATTTGGGTTTAATATAAATATCATGCCTTAACATTTGACTATAGGGTTATAAAACAAGATATTAAAACTAGCTAGATTGGATTGGGTTCATCCTAGAAATATTAGTGAAAGGTTTGGCAATTTCCTTTAGGGGCCTGGCAAACCCTAGAAGAGGCAAAGTTCTGTGGCAAACTGTTTTTCTTGCACTGATTTGGATGATATGGAGGACAAAAATGCAGCGGATAAAATCAAAAGCCACCTTTATGCTTATTTTGGACTTTATGGTGGGGAAGAAATAGGGTGACATTTGAGAATGGGGTTACCTCGGCTTAAGGGATAAAAGGCACCTTCTTGAGCAATTATGGACTTGGACAAACTTGTGTAGTGTTGATAACACTAATCCTTTGTTGGATTTTTTGGCTTGGTTGGGTTGGAGGTAAGGCAGTTAGGCTTTTGCTAGGGCTGGTAGGTTTTTTGCAGCAGTCTCTTCTGCTGTTTTTTTGTCCCATCCGTTTCCCTCTTGTATACCTCCAGTGTACTTCTTGGAACCTCTTGGTTCTTTTTTTGATCAATATACTGCTTTTTACCTATAAAAAAAATATAGAGGAAGAAATGCAAGGATATTTGAGGAAAAATGGTAGACTTTAGAGATGAGAATGATATCTTATTTCTGTTGATTTTTTGGGCATCCTCTACTACAATTTTTAAGGAATTTTTTCTAAACATTATTCAGTTTGATTAGGTTTCGTCATATAGATCAAAAGGGCTAAAGTAGCAATGTAGAGTTGTTCTGTACCATACCACAACATACCTCTTTTTCTCTAATATCGATTATTTTTTGTAATTAGGAAAGGATTTCTTATTCTTCTTTTGCAATCTCATTTTTTAATAAATAAAATTTTGTTACTTATTAAAAAAGAGAAAAGGAAAAGAGAGTTGGATTTGTGTAAAGACGAAAGAGTCTATGGTCAATGAGCATCAAGCTGGTTGAGGGTAATCTTCCAGTAAAAGTGAGGGAGTTGATATTGATCTCCATTTGAAGTTTGTGAACAGAGTAAAGATTGCAGATGTCAACCCCCCTTTTTGTTGCTTGTGTATGTGGAGGTGGTAAAACAGAAGAATCCTGCAGCATCAACCCCTTGACTCCAGCCAGCCTTGTCTGTGTAAACAGTAGAAACCCAGCCTTAGGTGATTATCATTTTTATGATTTCAGTGACAGAATCGGTATGTTCAGGATTGATAAATAGTATTTCTATGCTTTTCCCTGTTCTCATCATATTTCATATCTCTTTCCAAGGTGAAACTTGTCTGCTCCTAGTGTACTTGCTGACACACTTGTTTGGTGTTTTTTTAGCATATTTTTTGATACTTGCCTACAAAAAAAATGGTGAAAGATTTCTTGGATCTGGAACTGTTCTGTCAAATTATGCAGGCTTTCTGAAAATTATTGAATATTTCAGGCTTCAGTGTATTCATTATTGCAAGCAGCAATTGAGATTTCATCCAGAGGTGATGGAAGAGACAGGGATATAAATATTTTTGTCCAAAGAAGGTAGCAGATCTCTGAGAGATCATCTCTCTCTCTCTCTCTTTTAATTTTCTTATGGCCAAATCAATTGTGGATTAAAATCTCTTATCACGCCATCAGATTGGTCATAACAATTATCACTTTTTCTCTAAAGTGTGTCAAATGTAAGCCTCTTATTGCCACTTTCTTATATGTAAGAGAATCACGGAAGTAGACATAGACGTGGAACACGAACATGAAAATACATGAGAGGACATGCAATTACAAAAAAAATCTTAGTAAAAGTGGGATATAGTCAAGTTGAGACAAGAAAAATATGAAAATTGGTACATTTGTGTATGCATGTATGTGTGCATGCATGTACATACGCTTGTACAGATGTGTGTGCACGAATCTTGTGTGGTAAAAAATTATAAGTTTGGTTACATGATTCATGATATGATCAGAAATCTCAGGAAGGTTCTGCATATTTTCATTATCATTTAAGACTTATTCTATGATAGATCTTACATCTGGCAGTTGTGCCCTTCAGATATCATTGGTTCTTCTCTTACCTTTGAGTTGTGATTATCATGTAGCTAACATGTTTTTTTGGTTCTCCTATTTGGTTTTTCTCTTGGGATCTCCTTTTTGTAAGTGATCAATTATTTGTCATCCCACTTAATTCAACTTTCTTACATGTGTAATTGTTTTGGGATGAAGTTTACTACGCATTTCTGCTCCACTGGAGAGTGTAATCGGGGATCAGTTATCTGCTAAGCAACCAGAAATTAATGAATGGTTTTGGTCTGAGCAAGTTCAGCTGGCTATAAAGAGTTTTGTCAATTATTTTGAAAGGGACCCACGCTTACTATGCTACTTCAGTGTATACTGACCCTCTGTATAAGGGTCTATAAGTTGCTTGATGGCTGTAAAATTGATTTGGAAAATGATATGACTTTTGGTTTACCTTCAGGAGTATGAAAGGAATGTCATTGGGTTCAGGCAACACAAGCGAAATATCACCTCATTCTTGCACTGACTTGCATTGCAGCGATCTTGAAACTTGGCCCGGCAAAAATTTCTTGCTCACAGTTCTTCTCCATGATTCCGGATGTAACCGGTAAATTAATGGACATGATGGTTGAGTTCATTCCTATACACCATGCTTATCATTCTATCGATATTGGTCTGCAGAGAGAATTTCTTGTCCACTTTGGTCCTAGGGCAGCAGCATGTAAAATAAAAAATGCTCGGGGAACAGAAGAGGTTGTTTTCTGGGTGGATCTTATACAGAAGCAGTTGCAACGAGCTATAGACAGAGAGCGAATATGGTCAAAACTCACGACATCTGAAAGTATTGAGGTTAGTGCTAAAGGACTAACAAGTGTCTTTAGTCAATACGTGTTGGCTTGTCATTCATCCAGAGATGGTTTTGGTTGAGAATTATGAACTGAGGGGGAAAAACATATGATGGATTTTAAAGTTTGTTAAACCTAAAACATTGCATTCTAGGGCGTTAAAACATTCAGAATGCTATTAATCTTGTAAGAGCATTAATGCCCTTGAGGTTTGACTCAAGTGGTAAATGGATGGGTGAGGTTATGAGAGGTTCTACGTTCGAGTTCCAATGCAAACAAAAAAGAAAAAAAAGAATCATTCACCTATCAAAAAAAAAAAAAACTTGTAAGAGCATTATTATGTTTCCTCATACTCCAAATATAGAATAAACTAAAATGGGAAAGATTAAGTATTGTCTGAATTGACAACTGATTTTTCTCATTGTTAAAGAAATAATGTATGAGCATTTTCATCATGAGTAAATGCGAAATGATAGGAAAGATCTTTGTTCACAGTCTTTAGAAAGAAAATGTTTCATAAGCTTTGCTGGAAAGCTATTGAAATTTAATAGTTTTTCTGATTGATGCGCAGATGTGATACACATGCCAATCTCAAGTAATGATAATACAAAACTGTTCTTGTAGGAATTCATTTTTTTTTATACGTAGTGGTTATTCTGGAGACTTTGTTTCTGGATAGATCAAGTGAATGGAGTGTGATAGTTGAGTTGTTGTCAATAATCCAAGCACTAGGCACCATCTTCAACATTTCTATTTAAATGGTGAAATTGCAGATGAGAATGATATGAAGCAAGAAAACTTGAGATTGAGAACTCTAAAATATGAGAGAGTTTTAAGATATGTCATATAAGAAAAATTTAGTCCATGAGTAGCATTTTTATTGGGTAATAGTTCTTCTTTCATTTAGTACATGGGTGGAAAATATCATAAACAACAGGCTGTCAACTGTCCATCTCATGCCATGTGAACTGCTAAGTTGAGCAAACTTCTTTTAAAAGTGATTCTTCCATCTTGCGCTTTACAGTTGCTGATCAACAATGATGTGGTTCTGATACTGTCAGTATATGCTGGATGGATTCATACTTTTTCCATACTATGGTGCTATTCATTTATTTTTCTTTGTCCTAAAATTTGTTTCAATTTGTTGTGTAAGTCATGAAAGTTCAGTTGCTTTGTATTTATAAATGTTAAGATGTTATAATATTCTTAGAAGTGAGGTTTGGGAGAGAACATGTTGACGCACATGGCTCAATTAATGTTAGTTTGGAATTAGAACATTGCTATTATTTTCTGGTTTCACCGTGATTTTCCATTACTCTTTCGCCTTTCCTGAACATACTCATTTTGAAGCTGGTAGTGGAAGTGAGCACTTTTTTTTTTTGGCAGGTATTGGAGAGAGATTTAGCTATATTTGGATTTTTCATTGCTTTAGGCAGAAGTACACAGTCCTTTTTATCTGCAAATGGTTGTGATGTTATAGATGATCCTATTTGAAGCCTTACAAGGTGGAGCTTGTTTCTTTACTTATTCTCTCTTCAGTTAAGATAATGCTGTCGCAGTTTTGCAGGGTCTCTAATTTTCTTGTCTCTTTGTTGCAGATACCTCATAGGCGGTAGTGTTTTATACTATCCTCAACTTTCATCAATTAGTTCTTATCAACTGTATGTGGAGGTCAGCTTGCTTGGTTACTGTCATCTGATATTTACATATTTCATGACTTGCATAGAATATCTGATTGTAAATTTTATTTATGTAGGTAGTATGCGAAGAGCTGGACTGGATTCATTTCTATCCAGGCAATATTGGCAGCCTAAAACAGGCCCATGGTCATAAAAGTAAAAAAGATCCTCCAAATGCTGAAGCTATTCCTCAAGTATTAGATGTTTGCTCGTATTGGATGCAAAGCTTTATTAAGTATAGTACATGGTTGGAGAATCCTTCTAATGTTAAGGCAGCAAGGTTTCTTTCTAAAGGGTAAATGTGCTTATGGTCTGTTCATGATTGAATAATGAGGAGCTACACCTCAGATACATAATCTAACAAGTTCTTTTTGTTCCTTTCTTGTTTAGGCACAAGCAGTTACGAGTGTATTAAAGAATCAAGTATACTAAAGTAAGCTACGTGAGTGGCTACACTACTCCTGTTCTTTATCTGTCTCTGCATGGACTCCTTTTACAAAGATAAATTACATGAGTTGTAATGTCCTCATCCATCAGTCAATTAGGATAAATATATATGGTGTGAAGAGAAAAAGAATTATTTGATTTTCATTAATTAACAAAGAGAAGGAATATACATATTTGTACACAATTGTTAGAGCAAAATAAAGGAAACAAAGTTAGAGTCTAATTAGGAGACTAAAGAGAAAAGGAAGGAAGACTTGGTAAATGGATTAGAAACTCAATCTCAACACTTCCCCTCAAGCTAGAGCATATAGGTTAAATGCACCAAGCTTGTCATATATATACTTCATCCTAGGACCTTTGAGAAACTTAGTGAAGATATTTGCTAGTTGGTCATTAGAGTTGACAAAACTAGTAGTCATGCATCCCAATGCAATTTTTTCTTTGATAAAGTGGCAATCCACTTCGATTTGCTTGGTCCTCTCATGGAAGACTAGGTTAAATGAAATATGAAAGGCATCTTGATTATCACATATAAGATTCATCTGTTCATCCTTCCCAAATCTTAGCTCTTGGAGGCGATACTTTAGTCATATGAGTTCACATCTTGCTAAGGCCATAGCTCGATACTCGGCTTCAACACTTGATTTGGCTACTACATCCCGTTTCTTACACTTCCAAGATATAAAGTTACCTCCAATGAACACACAATACCTTGATGTAAAATTTATCTCGTGAGTGAACCCGCCTGGCTTCCCATACCTGAGTCAATAATTCGTAATAATTCCGTTTCATATAAATAATCTCTTCGACTCCGTGTTCCTTCGAAGATAAGGGACACATGAACCAGCATCCGGGTTATCGTAATAAGAATTGTTGAACTAACTAACTACGCCATAAAGTGAGCAAATGTCGACCGGTACGATAAGCGAGATACCAATTTACCCACAAGCCCGATATCTCCCTGATCTTGCAGAGGCTCCCCAGACCTTGGTATTGCTTGACATCTTGATCCATAAGAGTGTCTACAAAGCCGATCACCCAACATACTGCTGTCCCTTAGTATATCCAAGGTATACTTCCTCTAAGAAATAGCCATATTGGAATTAGACTGAGCTACCTCAATGCTTAGAAAGTACTTGAGGTTCCCCAAGTCTTTTGTTTGAAAGTGTCTAGTGAGGACAAAGACAGGAGTTTATTGGAATTTCTTACATGGATGGGGTATAGATAATTTTTTGGGCTTGGTAGGTTTTCCTACTTTTTCGTTCTTTCCCAAGCCGTGTCCCTTTGTATACTCCCAAGATACGTCAAGTGTGCCTTCATTGCTGACATTACATTTATTTTTATCCATAAAAAAAAGAAAGAAAAGTCTTTTGTTTGAAAGTGGCTAATGAGGTGTTGTTTGAGTTTTTGAATACCATCCTGGTCACTGCATGTAATGACTATGTCATCCATATAAACAATCAAGTAAATACATTGTCCCGTGGAGGTATGATGATAAAATATTATACCGGTCTATCAGGCTTCAATTACGCCAAACCCCGAACTATCGAAGCAAATCGGGCTAAACCAAGCTCATGGAGCTTGTTTCAGACCATATAAGGAACGACGTAGCTTGCTTACCAAAACAGACTCCCCCTCATTTGCGAGATCACCATGAAGAAAGACATTTTTAAAATCCAACTGAAAAAGGGGCCATGAGCGCATAACATCCATAGAGAGAAGCAAGCGAACAGAGGCAATCTTGGCCATAAAAGAAAAGGTAACATAATAATCCGAACCATATTGTTGAGTATACCCCTTGGCAACCAAACGGGCCTTAAGCCGATCTACCTGGCCATTGGGTCCCACCGTCACTGTATTAACCGGACGAGCACACCAACAGGAGTGTCTCTCTCTGATCTACCTAGTAGTGGAAACCTTGTCGAAAAATGTCCATACACGCGCCCACACGCACCGACCTTACCAGCCCGCACCGAACCAAGGCCGGCCCGTGCGACACTGCTTGGCCACGCGCCTCCAAAGAGTTCACTTGTCGCCGACCAACCACTCTTCAGCCCTTGTGGTCCCACCATCGCTAGAAAACCCCTATTTTCCCTTTTTCTCTTTAATGATTGTTTGCGGTTGTTTGGCCTCGAATCTTCTTCCTTTTTGTGTTTTCCGGAGCTCTACGACATCTTCGTGCCCTCGAGCTTCGTCTCCTTCCTGAAGTACCGGGGTTCTTCCATCTAAGGCCCCGCATCCGCTCTTTTTCTCGGGATTTTTCTCTCGACGCCACCGTTCGATTTTTCTTCTTCAACCTAATTTCTTACAACCTCCATAGGCTTCTCTCACCTTCAGAAGTTGTGTTGTGACCTGGTAATCTTGTTATCTTGTAGATGTTGTTGTTTTTCTTCTTATATGGTTGCCAAAGGGAGCTCATCCACACCGGGAGTTATTCTTACGCCCAACGAGAATAAGGAGTACCTCCACCTCACTTAGGCACTGATCCAGATTCATTTCGTATAAGGTCTAAATTGTAATGCCTCTTGTCTTTTCATATCTATCTCGACCTTGAATTTTGATTCGAGCCTTTGATCATCTTTCCCAGAATAAGGATATTTTTCTTCTTACCTTACTTCTCATTTGCCCATGGTTACTTAGCTAATGGATCTCAAACTATGCTAAAGGAATCGTTCAAGATGCCCTCTTCCCTTCCTTTACTCCCTACTCGTCCTTATGTTCCCGATTCTCTTTAATCCTGATCACCTAACTTTTCATAGCAGCATGGCCCGTGCGGTGGCCCCTCTCGACACCCTGTCGAGGGACCCAACCTTCCACACCTTCATCTTCATACTCCATGCTGACTAGTTTCGCCATGCCTCGAGCTCATTAGGAAAGTGGCTCCAACTTCCGACCAGTTTGCGCAAGGTAGGCCAACACCCTTCTTCATAGTCAAGTCTCGACCAGCGATTGCTCCCCGCCCGCTCGCAGACTCACCCTGTAGGCATGCCTTGACTCCTAAGCGTCCTACCGACACTCTTGCGCGCACCTCTGAAGCGCGCCTCCTACTCTTGACACGCATGCCCATAGACACGGTATTCTCCTCACCTCATACTTTGCGTGCGAGCCAGCCAACATAGCACTCCTTGTGCCCTCGTCCGCTGCTGTCCCAAACCCCGAGTAAAAGTCCGTAACAAACTCTCCCCCGCTTAAAATCTTGCATGCCCTCATGCAAGGCACATTTTACCAGGCGTCGCCCTTGAAGACTGCTAGCTCCTCCTGAGTCTTTTTCCTCAATCCGCACTGATGCTCATTGGCATAGGGATGTCCTAGTTGGCAAAGACACGGCTTCACACAACCATGCTCCTCATAGCACCCCGAGAGTAGTATGCCTCCCCGCACTCACTCCCACCCCTAGTAAGTGGCCTAAGCCCCGCTCTACTAGTCACAACTACGACACCTCAGATTCGGAGGCATGCCTATATTCTCCATGGGTCCCCCTTGGTGCAACTTCATCTTTGGCTTCACTTGATTACTTATACCACCATAGGAGAGATCGGCCTCAAGATTGCAGGAGTAGAAATACCTCCCCTCGCTCACCCTCCGCCGCTTTAATACCATTTGGTCATAGCCTAATCCTTTCACAATGGGCATGGCTCCGTGGTGGCCCTCTCGATTAATTCCTCACAAGGGACCTAGCCTTCCACACTTGTGATTTGACACGTGACCTTAATTGTTTGATTACCTTTTTTGATAACTTTGTCACATTTTAGGACCGAAGTACAGGGAGGACGATTGACATAGGACGTGAGTTTCAAGGCCTCTTTCATCTCCCCTCGCCTTCATCTTCCACTACTTACACGTCCATGGATACCCATCTCCTTATTCACATTCTCCTGTTGGTGTGCTCGTCGATTAGAATGGAGGTTGCCGAAAAATCTTGTTGGAAAAAGTCACCGGCAACAAGGTGTTCCAATAGTGGTTATGGCTTCTAAGAGGCTTCATGACGACTGGAATGCGATCGGATTGAGACACGGTCGTTGGATGGGTTGTCGGAATTGACCATATGGTGAAACCCTAACCCAATATTCACAATCTCTTCTATGGCTTTGATACCATATGAAGAGAAAGAATTATTTGATTTTCATTAATTAACAAAGAGAGGGATCATACATATTTATACATGTTATAGTATTATAGAATTAGAAACTAGTTGGGAAAAGGAAACATGCATTCATGTAGAGTTAGGAAACTTCATTTTCTTTCCTATTTGATTTGAGATTGTCTTGTATATAAATAGGTTGTTTGTGATCAATGAAATATATAATTTTCCTTCAATTAACTCTAATTACATGGTATTAGAGCATAGAAAGATTAGGGTTATGGTTTAGCCATCTAATCAATTTTGACAACCCACTAGGTGGTCGAGGTCCATTCCGACATATCATCTACCACCTGAGTTTCGTAAGTAGTCATTCACGCCGATCCTCGTTGTCGCACGATTCTCTCACGCCGATAATTTTTCCCGGTGGAACTTTCCGTAATCATCCATTTCGACCGGCGACACCAATAAAAAAGGAGGTCCTTTTCGTTAGTGCCAACCATCAATCCCAGAGCCACGCTTATTTCACACACGACTTTCCTTCGTACCGGATCATCAGCTCGACATCGCGCCCTACAATCGGACTACCATAGCCGACGAGCCGCCTTCTAGACTACCTCATCCTCGGCCGTTGCTAAAAATTGCTCTTCACTTCTTTCTCCGACAATCATAGTTTTCTAGGGTTTCTTCCCTTTTTCCTTGATTTCTTCGAGATTCAGGGATATGAAGAGGTGATTTATGGTTTTTGGGCCACATTCCATTCTGGTATTTTTCGAATTTTCAAAGGCTTGGTTGAGTTAGATTTGGTTCTGTGACTAACAAGAAACTCTTAGGAGTTGTGTGTCGTTATTGTCATAATCTAGGACATGTATGCTAATCAGAGAAGTCGCGAATAAAATCAAGATTACAGCTTGTTCATTATCGAAATCACTGAATCTTTTTACATCGCTTCTATCACTACACCCATCGAGTCAGGTAAAACCAACACATGTTTTATTTTCTCCATACGGCTATCGACAACCCGCCAATGATCAATCGTTGAGATGACATATTGGTCGGTGTCACCACTAAGTGTGCAATATCTGGATCGTGTTAACAAAGTACTCGCTTCCCAATCCAGCCTCTATATCTCTCAGAGTCCCCAAACAATTCGCCTTCTCTAGTAAGATGTATGCTTTGTGCCATAGGGGAGCTACATGGCTTTGCCCCCAATTTTCTTGTTTTAGACAATAGATCTAGTACATATTTCCTTTGAGATAAGAAAATTCCAAGTTTGCTCTTCATAACTTCAAGACCCAAGAAATACTTTAGCATCCCTTAGTCCTTTGTGTGGAATTAGCCATGAATAAAGGACTTAAGTGATGATATACCTGCCATATCACTCCCAGTAATGACAATATCATCTATATACACAACTAACAAGATGATACCTGCTTTAGAATTTCTGTAAAAGATAGAGTGATTAGATTTGCTCTTCTGCATGCCAAACTTCTCAATTACTTGACTGAATTTACCAAACCATGCGTGGACTTTGTTTCAAGCCATATAAGGATTTACGGAGGCGACAAACTCTACCAATCTCCCCCTGAGCAACAAACCCTAGAGGTTACTCCATATAAATTTTCTTCGGAAGATCCCCATGAAGAAACACATTCTTAATATCAAGCTAGTGGAGGTTCCAGCTATGAGTGGCTGACAGAGATATAAATAGCCAAACATAAGTCATCTTGGAAACTAGGAGCATGTATCGTAATTAGTCCACCAGAGGTCCGGTGTTGCCTTTAAGAACAAGGCGTAGGTTTTCAATCTAGCAACCGAGCCATCTGATTAAACTTTATCGCAAACACTCCAATAACAACCAATAGCCTTTCTAGTAGGTAAAGGCACTAAGTCTCATGTACCATCACATCTAACGCCGATTTCTTCCACCATAACCCTACGCCAATCGAATGAGATAAAGCCTCACAGATAGTGTTAGGAATAGAGATAGAATCCAGGGATGCAATAAAAGAACAGGAATGTGATGACAAATGGTTATAAGAACAAAATGAGGAAATTGGGTGAACACCCTGATGTTTACCTTTATGAAGAGCAATAGGAAGATCATCACCGGAGACTGGATCTAATGTTGAAGCAGCTGGTGTTGGACTCAAGATTGGGGGGGTTTGGCGTCGAGAATACACCTGAGTAATGAGGAGGTTTAATATGAATGGGAGCTGGAGTTGGATGGATTGTCCTTGACTCAAGGACATAAGATGTTGATTCATTCGCAAGAGTAATAGTAGATGTAGAAGGGTGTGGCTGAAATGTAGTAAATAAACTGAAATTACCTGTCATGTGGTCTGTGGCTCTAGAGTCAATGACCCATTTAGAGGAGGAGGAAATAAGACATGTGTTAGGTTTATCTGACCCGCAAGCATAGTGCTAGGAATAGAAGTACTCTTCAATGATTCATGAGCATATGCCACCCTTGTTTCCTACGTGCTCTGCCAGCATGAGGGTGCGTGGCCTACTCGGCGACACGCCTCCACTGTGGTCGCTAGTCACGATGCTTCCTCAACTACCTTCTTTAACATTCGATCCCTCGTGAACAAAGGTTTTTCAAACACATTTGTGTATGGCACTTCCTCTAGGTTTTCGTCGCTTTCCTTGGATTCTTCGAGGTCCGAGGTGTTTTGTGGATCAGAGGGCTACTTTCTACAATTGTGAAGTGTTTTTTGTGTGGACAAGGGTCATTTTCCTTGCAAGATCCTATTTCCCAAGATTTTTCGCATTTTTAGAGGTTTGTTCGAGTTAGATCTACTCCTATGATTGACAAGAAACCTCATGTGGAGTTTCAGTCATTATTGCTACACCCAGTGGCATGCACGGATCAGAGGAAGTCAGAGAAACTAAGATCAGCGTGTGTGGCTCACGTGTTAGGTTTAGGCCACTCTGGATTCTGGTGGCATGGCCTGACCTGAGGCCAATACTCCTCTCGTGTCAGCAGTGTCACTTGCGCCCTCTAAATGGGTGTTTCAAAAGAACATCTCACAACCCTCAGGTACTTTGAAAAAAGCCTCAAAGTTGTCTCAAATTCTTCCCATTTGAGCTCTCAGGTTATGATACCATGTAGAAAACAAGAAGGAAGAATCGAGGAAAGAATTCCCTTTGTTTTTTCATTGATCTTGGGCTCCATGTATAAATAAAAAGATTGGTAGGTCAATATAACATTCCTAATTAGTTTCACAACTTACAAGTAAAGTATATATTTACATTCTATAATAGTAATCATGGGTAAAGGGGATGTAATAGTAAGGGAAGAAAAAAGATCCTTATTACCAAAAAGATGATAAGAAGCTCCATAATGAAGAATTCATGGTCCAGGATAATGTGATAGGCAAGTAGAGGCATTATCGGTCTGGACAACAGACGAATGGATGCAGATTTGGCTGCCTAAGTGAGGTAGAGGTACACCTTATACTGTAAGGCTAAGAATAACTTGGAGGTGTGGATGAACCCTTGAGTTTATTCAAATCGTCATTGGTGTTCCGTGATAAAAACGAAGAAAACTTAGTCCTTGTCGCCCATGAAGTCGAAAAATCAAATCACGCTTTTAGAGATATGTGGGAAGGAACACACCTTTCAAAGAGCACATGACAACTCCCAAAAACCTGAAGATGTCATAGATCCACGGAAAAATCAGAGGAGAAGGAGTTGTAGGCAGAAAACTAGGGTTTCAAAGTTTGTCGAAGACAAAAATGGGCAAAACACACATTTGCAGGTTTCAGATGGAAGGACTGTGAGTTTCAAGGGTTTACGGTGGTCGATTTAGTCCGCGTGGAGGTGTGCGCGATGGAAAGTGGCTCACACACCCACACGACCGTGGGAGAATAGTCCCGAGAGGAAAACGTTGAGGCGCGTTGCCGATCGGGTTGATCAAGTTTCTTCTGGCTGGCAGATTAGGTCCCGACACACTTGATGATGGGGTTGCTGGCCGGAGTTGGAGCAGTCTTCGGAAAAATTTTCCAGCAGGTAGGTGGTTCTGACTAAGGTAGAGGGTTTTAGAGCTTCTTGTGACGAAGGTGGGGGTGGCCAGAGGGAGACACGGCCACTAGATGGGTTGCCGGAAGAGAAAACACGGCAAAACCTTAACCCATGGCTCTGATATCATGTGAAATGAGAGAAGAAAATAATACTTTTCTTGCTTGAATGGATGAATTACATAGTATAGAGACACCTATATATATACAAAATAATGGAACAAAAAGGAAACAAAATAAAGTGTAAAAGGAAGGAGGATAATGTACATAAAAGGTAGGAGAAATACCAACGAATATCTGATAATATGCTATGATTCTCAACACATGGAAAGTATGAGACTTTAAAAGGAGAAACTCTACAAACAATGCAGTTGCAAATTCTCTTGAAAAAAAAAGACCCAAGGCCAACTGCTTAACTTCCATATTTTACCTTTCTTTGTGTTTGTTTAGTGTTCAATTTACTGCTTCCATCTTTCTTCATTTTCAATACATCATTGGAAAATGGGTGATTTCAAGGATGCAAATCTAGTTTCTGATACAAACAGGAATAAGCCTTTGTCCATATCCATACTAATATTCTTATACTTTGTTTTTTAAGGATATTCATGTTACTTGAATTATATTGTTCCGCTATTGCGATATGCTCAGTACCGGTTTGACATAGTATAGTCATGATCCTTATGTGAAGCAGTTACAGTTTTGCGTATGGCCAAGAACAAGGGCAATTTATCACTATCGAAAAACACTTTGTTAACTTGGTGCAGGAATCAAATGGTGGAGATCAAGAATAAAAATTTGGTTGAGAGGACTGAGTCTGGAACTTATTCAACAATTGAGAAAGAGCCATATTCTTTTGACAAGGTAGGCTTCATCCCTTTCAGATCATTTACATTTCAAGTGATATATTTATCTTTTTGTGTTCATTTTCGACTTGCAGTACTTCTCAGTGATCATTCCTTTCAAATTAATTACATTTCAAATGTGTTTTATACATTTCAAAGAAATAACAAAGACTTAGAATTAATAGAAATTTCTTATGGCAACCAAATATGGGGGCCAATGGACCCAAAGCTTTTCCTTTAGTCGCTTGGGATGATGTTTGTAGGCCCAAGTCTGAAGGAGGCCTAGGAATTAGGAAGAACGAAGATGTAAATAGAGCTTCAATAGCTATATTGAGCTGGAAAATTCTTACAGATAATGATAGCTTTTGGGCAAGGATCATGCGAGATAAATATGTTAAGAACATCAACTTTTTCAGAATTCCAAAAAAGAAGAGAGATTTCAATGTGTGGAAAGAAATTATTTATCATGGAGATTATGTTGAAGCTGGCCTAAAGTGGTGCATAGGAGATGGTAGAAAAGTTTTATTTTGGACGGATAATTGGGTTTATATGATGCCTCTGGTTTTTTTGTGGAGGCTGATAATTTACACCTTGTTAATTTGGATGCTAAAGTTCATGATTTAATAAATCATGAAACTAAGGAATGGAATATTCATTCAGTTTCAACTATTCTTCCTCCAAATGTGATATCGGATATTAGAGCAATTCCTATTCCTTGTAGCCTTGTAGATGATAGAATTTTGTGGGGTTTCTCCCAAGATGGAAAGCTTTCTCTCAAGTCGACAACTTGGGCAATGAGAAACCTTTAGTGCATCCTGCATATAAAACTTAAATTGATCTGAAATTAAATTTCATTTATGAAAATAAAGGTTTTCCTTTGGTTGACTATTAGAGAAGCTCTCCCCACTTGTGATTTTCTAATTGCTAGAAGGTTAGAAATTACAAATACTTGCTATTTTTGTAATAAAAATAGTGAAAATATTGATCATATTTTTAAATTGTGCCCTTTTGCCCAAGGAATTTGGGATCGTATTAAATATAAAAGTTCCACTCCTCTCTTTTATGAGGATAATTTCCTTTCTGGCTTGGAATTCCGCTTTTACGTATTTTCATAAAATTCATTGCAAAATTTTCAAACAACCAATGGAAAAAATTGCAATTATCCTTTGGAGTATATGGACCCATAGGAATTAAGTGGTATTTGGGAAAGTGAAGCCCAACCCCTTTTAACATGAATATCTTGCCTTTTAATAGTATTATTATTTTTTAAAACAAGTGACAACATTATAAAACAACTATAAGATGTTATCTGAAAATGTCCTATTTTCCATTCTTAAGATTAGAAATATAGGAATAGTTTTTGATTGTCAAACATGTTTTCCTGATTTTTATTCTAGAGAATTAGAAAATGCTCTTGCAAACAGTTATAAAACAAGTCTTAAATGTTTGGCACTGTCCTAGTAGTGCCACAAGTTACACAGAAACCATTTCTTTGTTTGTTCTTTTGTCTCACTAATAAGGAACCAAACTTTTGCTACCTATGTTTTTATTTATCTCTGGATTTGTGGTGTCATAGAATCCCTCATGATTGTATGCAACATGTCTTACTTGCTCTAATCTTTGTCTTCCTGATGTTCTGCATTTTGAATGAAATGTTTAACCGTTACGGAATGGTTTCTCAATTCATGGTTGCCCCAGTCCTTAATACATGTCTTCAAATGTTAGAGTGGCAAAACATCTGTTCTGATGCAGTAGTCTTTGCATTTGGTTCCAGGCATTGGAGAATGTTGATGAAGCTCTAATAAGGCTAGAAAAGTTACTTCAAGAGCTGCATGTATCAAATTCTAATTCTGGAAAGGAGCATTTAAAAGCTGCTTGTTCTGACCTTGAGAGAATAAGAAAACTTAAGAAAGAGGCTGAATTTCTGGAGGCTTCTTTCAGAGCGAAAGCAGCTTCACTTCAGCAGGTGTGCAGTAATGACTACCATGTAAATTGAACTTCTTGTCTTGGCTTTCTATTGACCTAGTAGATACATTTTTTATAATGTTTTTTGAAATTATTATTGTCTTTTCTTGTGCAAGGGCTTAACTCTTTCTTATTCCTTTTATAGGCTTATTTTATAAAGAACTACTAAAAGAAAAGGTATAATCGGCTAATAAAGTATAAAGTAAAACTTTTAAATATAATCAAAGTTTATTGCATTATCAACCAAACATTGTCACATTGAGTTCAGCAGGTGCTTAAAATTGTCATTGGTATCTCTACCTGGCCATTAGATCATAAGTTCTATAAAAAAATAGTCCTTTTTATGCATAAAAATATTTTACGATCTATTAGCAATTAAGTTCTTGGTTATCTTGTCCCCATCTGGTTCCCTCTTGTATACTCCCAGTGTACTTCTTGGAACCTCTTGGTTCTTTTTTGATCTACATATTGCTTTTTATCGATAAAAAAAAAGGATCTTGGTTATCTTGTGGTATCAGGCAAGAAATTTGATAATCAGCAATCTTCTTCTTTTTTATTTTTATTTTTTGTTTTAGCATCTCATTATAGTAGATGACCAGTGTATGTTGTCAATTTTTTTCCTTGTAGAGTTGAAAGGATGAGAGTGAGAGAAATCACATCAAGAGCTATATAACTTGTCTAGTTTCTCCATGAAAAATGTGGAGTTGATGAAATATATAAATGACACTTTAGGGCATCATTTAGTTATGTCTTTTGCAGATGGAAGATAGTGAATGATGTGTGCATGATCACAAGCTCTAAGGCTACATTTGGTTTCTGGAAAGTACTAAGGAAAAAAATGTTAAGGAAAATTATTTCTCATGTTTAGTTTATGTATAGAAATTGTAAAAGAAAATCAATATAACTAAGATTTGTTAGAAATTTATGTATTTTTAAATTCTTAAATCATTCTATAGTAAAGGGAAATAATGAAAATGAGTTTGGAGAAGTATGTGCAATCTATTGACTCTTAAACCTATTTTTTTTATTTTTCTCCACTTTTTCTCTCCTATTTTTATTTTCCTCTCTATTTTTTTCTCCTTCACATCTTCCCTCAATTTTTCAGGGAACCAATGCAGCCTAAAAGTAACCTTCCTTCTATATAAATTTTGATGTTTGCTTTTCATGCTTGTTCTTCTAATTATATTTCTTCATATATAGAGCACTTCAAGACCCTTGTATTGGATACTTTAATGTGATACTGTATCCTTTATGTTCATAATGGATGTCTGCAGTTGTTTTTCTTCCTCTCTTTTCTTTTTCCACTTTATTTGTTTCTTATGTGGAAAATTACATATCTTCCAATATCTTATTTGCACTTTGTGCTGATCAACCAGGGAGATGATAATGGGCATTCCCAGTCTTCTATTAGTGGGCAGGGACCATTTGAAAGGAAAACAGAAAAATGCTAATGTCATGCTGGACAGGAGCAACAGGTGTGGAACTTATTCTTGCCACATGATTGTCATTTTAGTTATTTTTTTCTAAAAAAATTATTAATCTTATTTAACATTTCCATTCCAGAGGTGCCAGTAACCCTCGTGGATTGTGGAGCTTCTTGTTGAGTCGTTCAACTAGGAAGCCTGATCCTGGGTTATCTTCTATGGACAGAGCTGTATGTCCTTTCTGTACCTTGGATCTATAATGTTAACTGGCTCTCTTTATCCCTTGTTGAATTGCACTTCTTTCTAAATTACCTTATGATATTGACTGTTGAAGACATTAGTTAAACTTCTGCTGTTGCAGAAAAAGGATTACTTGCACATCAAAACTATAAAATTTATGTTGCCCTGAATACAGGCTTAATCAGCCAAAAACTAAGATGAAATGATCCAATAAGGCCATCTATAGCTTGCTTGTGTGTATTTATAGAGTTCCAAAATGTCTCAGACATTTTCTTTTGAATCGATCTGTTCTCAATTGCTGGCCTTTTCTTACCCATGAAAGGTTGTGTGACTATCTCCTTTGGCAGCAAGCTTCAGTAATAATGTGTTTGAGTTGCCATATACTCCTGTGTTCATCACTAAACCTCAGTACAACAGTCCTTTTTTTTAGGATTTAATGTCCTTAATAATCCAGATGATACAGACTAACCTGCCAAGTTGATAGTTGAGTTGTTCTAATTATCCAGCATCCTGTAATACCTGGATTAATCAACTTCATCTAGCACATCCATGTCGACATTATACAGCTCCGTAATAGTGAGATCACAGCCTATTACTTGGGGATAATTATTTGATTTTGCAGTTATCGTGGATACAGGAAAGAGGTTTAACAGATATTCCTGTTTGACTATTGTCAGTCTCTATCTCAAGAGACTGACTTGGTACCTTGAGTGGAGAATGAGACTGCATTATAATTTGATCTCAAAACTCAGCAACGGAAAACATCAGCATACATTTAGTGGACTTAACCAACCAAGCAGATGGTTTCTAATTCTCAGTTCCTGCTATATGTTTGTATATTTTTTGCTCATCCTTCTCCAATGGTTTCTTTCATTGTAAATGTAGAACTCCACATTAGGCTTGAATCTCATTAAGTCAAAATTGGTTTTGAATTAATATATAGAATATGTGAAAGGAGAAAAGAAAAGAATGCTTTTCTTATTGAATGGATGTATTACATAGTATAGAGACACCTATATATATACAAAAGAATGGAGCAAAAAGGAAACAAAATAAAGTGTAAAAGGAAGGAAAATAAAATGTAAAAGGAAGGAGGATAATGTATATGAACGGTAGGAGATAAACCAAAGAATATTTAGAGAATATTATATGATTCTCAACACTCCCCCTCAAGTTAGAGCATGTAGGTCATATGCACCAAGTTTGTTATAAAGATGTACTTAATCCTATCCAATGCCGATGACAATGCAACATGGTGAAGAGCTTTTAAGGTGTTCCACGATGTAATTGATGTGACTGGATTGAGGGTTGCCGGAGAAGAGAAGGTTTGATTGAGAAGGTCTGCCAGAGAAGGTCTGTTGAAGATTAGCGGAGAAGGTCAGTCGAGAGAAGACCTACCAGGAAGGTCGCCCACGAGAAGAGAAGGTCCCGGAGTGGGAGGGTTCGAGGGAGAAGAAAAGGTTTGACAGGGGACGGAAAAGGTCCACTGGAGAAGAGAAGGTTCGGCCGAGCGTCGGGAGAAGGTCAGACGGAGAAGGTCGATGGAGAGAAGGTTCTCTTTGAGAAGGTTCGGACGAGAGAAGGTCCATTCGATAAGATTTTTCTTCGAAGAAGTCCACACCCAGGAGAAAGGGTTCTGAAGAGAACCCGAGGACGGGGGTGTGTAAGATAGGCATAAGGCATTATTAGTGCGGACAACATAAGCGGTGGAAGCAAATTTGGTTGCATGAGTGCTGAAACTCCTCATATTCAGGCATAAGAGTCACTCCCAAGGCGGAGGTGTGTATGGCTCGAGAAAGATTTGAACCTCAGTGGAGCGGAGTTTAGAAGGCCCCGGACCCACATGAGCGGTGCGTGGCGGTGAGGAGGCCATGTAGCGATAACCTTGATCTCTAAATGTGACCGCGTGAATTCTGATAGGTGCAGAATGGGTTGTTGTCCTCTACCTCGGTTGCCACCACGAACACTCGGGGAATCATCACGAGGGTGAGATTGAGAAAGCATCACCGAAGTGTCTAGGGGGGAATCTTGGGGCTCAGGATCGGAGGTTCACGATGGATGAATGATGCGGTAAGCCGACAATGGAAGAGACAATTTTGTGATGTGTACAAAATTATGCGGAAAAATATAAAGGGGCGCCTATTCGCGCAGTATACGACTTTGTCAAGTAATAAGGGTGTCTCACAGAATACGGATATCGATCCACAGGGGAAAATGGGGATGCTAAGTACAAAAGTATAATACTTATATAATATCAGTAACAATTGTGATAGTAAAAACGAGAATTTAAACTAAACTAATGAAATTTCTAAATCTAACTAATGAAGATGCCAACTAAGGGATACGAGATTATAAATTCCTAGGGTACTTGGTGCAATCGGACAATCCTCTTAAGTCAAAATTCTACTCTATTGTTTCATGAAAATGCTTTCCAAAGCGACTCTTGTCTAATTTAATTATAAGCCTCTCTCGAGTCGAATAACTTTACCAACTAACACTAGGTCTTTTGCTTCTACGACAACCCAGCATTAGAATGCTTTAAGATCCAAAAGTCTCTCGCCTCCTAATTAGATAATTTCTACACTACCGAGGCTAATTAGGTTGATTCGTAATAATCACAGTTCTTTACTCACTTCTCGAGATCTTTGCAAGCCCAGCATTCGCAGCGTGAGATTGTAGAAATCAATATGTAAATGGGAACCAAGTATGAATCAATAGAGGTGCTCACAAGAAACAATAGAAAAGCAGACATTAACAAATAGATATAAAACTCATGTTCAATACACAACCAAAACCATAGATCCCCCGTAATTTAAAAAAGCATGATAGGAGTTTGATACATCATAAACTTAGGATAAAACATGAGAAAAGAGGAAGGAAGAAACTATAATGATCAAATGATGGTGAGTCTCGGATTTTCTTCCACAAATCTCATGATCTTCTCCCAAATCTTCAAAGCGGCTCCCGACCTCCTCCTTGGTCCCCAGAAGTGTGGACAAAGTCCCTACTCCGCCACAGCGCCTCCCCCTCGTCTCTTTCGGGTTTGAGCTTTAAAACCCTCCATTATGGGCTCAAAATGGGCTAAAAATCCACCCCAGCCAGGCCAGGCATTCGCGGCGTCGTGCGACAACGTCGCGGCGTCGGGATGCTTTGTTTACTGCGGCGTCGGGATGCTTTGTTCCCTGCCCGGCGTCGAGGCGTTGGTTCTCTAACGTCGTGGCGTTCGCTGCGATCCACGTTTTTGCTCGACCGTAAGGCGTAACTTTGTCATATGAACTCAGGTTGGGTGTTCTTGATGCGGATTGAAACTCTGAAGTGTAGAATCTATCCATATATGACTTGATCTGATATGAGCTCCATATGATTTATGAAGCGATCAAATACAGGTAGCCTCTCCTGGCCCCGAAGGTGCTTTGCGATGTTTCTTTGATTTTAGCTGAGTTTTGGAGCTGCATACTTCTTTGTTCGAACTCGATTTTGGTGTTCTTGGTATCCACTAAGCTCTTGAAGTGTAAAGAATCCATACATATATGGATTGAGTCTGTGGGCTCGTATGATGTCTGAAAATGTCAAAATTCGGTAGCCTCTCCTGTTTAGAAACTTGTGCGAGTTTTTTCCACCAATTTTGCACAATTCCACCAAATGGATGACGATCGCGTAGGAGTGAACTTTTAGAGCATTAGGGCACTTATTTAACATAAAAGCACTAGAAAACTAACTAAAGCATAGGGATAAAATGAGTATTTAAGATACTCATCAGTAACTGAGCAAATGTCATCAAAGGTTGGGATGGCGGGGCCAATGAGGATTTGTTCGCGGATGTTGTCAAACTCTGTGCCAAATATAATAAGAGTGAGAATCATAAAGGTTTGATCAATGTTGGACAAGTAGGTCTTCAAATGGTGATGAATTTTGGTAGGACAAATAAGAGCTCATTTTTCGATTCGAGACATTAAGCCCGACAAAGGAAGATAATTCCATACTAGGCCTCCAAACTATCACTTGGAGGAGATGACGCTTGGTAAGAGCGAATATCGATAGGATACGGAATTCTTTCTTTGGGTCTAAAGGGTTGATAAGTGATAATCCCAACGAGGTTGTCGAGGTTTTAGGTTTATGGATTCTTGAAGAATGTTAAAAGGCCATAATCTTTGTTTACATGAGGATGCTTATCTTGAGAGACACTGAACTTCAGGTGGAGGTGGATGGTCTTCCTGACCATTTCAATAAACCATAATTTGATGAGGTATTCCCATGATTGATGGTTGTCGCTTCTCATAGGAGTTCAGGACATATCTGAAAAGAAAGCTGAGCTTTGTTAGCCATAGTGGTGAAAAATCAACAGAAATCAGCAAAGGACAAGAGTGCAGGCAAAAGCGCAACTACGGGTGAGGGGATGCTGTGGAGGTGTTAATCTCGGGAAGCGAAAGAAACCCGCGGAGCTTGCAAAAACCTAGGGTTGAGGAACCGTGAGAGAAAATGGCAAAGGCATATGTAGGCCTCGTAAGGTGTTGGGAGTATTATCGCGACCCGGCTGACCTAATTGGTAGAAGAGGTCATCGGAAGAAGTTGGTGACAGCGGAGTCGCGCGCCACCATGCGCGAGCGTGGTGGTTGTTGCGGATGAAAAGTCCCACTGCGTGGGCGTGTGAGGGGCGGTTGTCGCTAAGGTTTACGTCGATTGTGTGGAGATCAAGTGATGCGCGAGAAACCCGATGGTGAAGTCACCGTCGGATATGGGCGGTCACGAGAAATTTTCACGGTGAAGAGAGGTCGATGGTGGCGGAGGGGTTCGAAGCTGCAGGAGCCAGCCCCGAAGGTGGGGTGGGCGGAATGAGACCTGACCACTAAGTGTGGTGCCGCCGAGTGAGAGCACGACAAAACCACAGCAGAACTTTCATGGCTTTGATACCATGTGAAAGGAGAGAATGCTTTTCTTATTGAATGAATGTATTACATAGTATAAAGACACCTATATATATATACAAAAGAATGGAACAAAAAGGAAACAAAATAAAGTGTAAAAGGAAGGAAAATAAAGTATAAGAAAGGTAGGAGGATAATGTACACAAAAGTAGGAGATAAACTAAAGAATATCTGAAATATTCATGATTCTCCAACAGTATAGTAATGGGTTATTTAAATCTCATTAGCTTGATGGTGGGTTACAATATACTTTAGAAAATTTTTATTTATCTTTTGCTGAAAATATTAACTAGAAATTGTCAGGCGAGTGCGAAAATGTGTAATGTACCAAAACTTACAAATAAAATATTATTATGACGAGAAAATTGTAATGTAATAGTAAGTTTAACTTAATTCTATTTCTTAATAGGCAAGTGATAATAGCGTTTACATGGCGAACAATGTCCTATGATGACCAGTACATAGGAAATATACAAACCATTAAAAACTCGCACAGGGGTGAAAGAGGGGTGAAGTAAAAAACCATCACTTGTCCTCATTTAGAGCTTATCCACTCAATAAAGTTAGAGCTCATATCCATAGACACCCTAAGTGAAGACCATAAGTTGTAGACAAAATAATATTTCATCCTTTGGATGGAGAAATCTACATAGTCAAATGTTAACATGTTCCTTTCCCTCCACCTTGTCGAAAAAAGAAATGCATATGGTACATCCACGGTCCTCCAACATTTTTAATGATTCTTTTACTTCTGAAAAGGACCATTGCCACAAATAGTCTCTTTAAGCGGAGTGAAGAGAGAAGATCAAGACACCAAAAAGAAGAGCAACTGCCATATAATTCTCATCTTTGCACAATAAAGAAGAACATGAGTAGTCATTTCTTCTTCAGGTCTCCCACACTAAAAAGCCACCTTTGGAGACGCACAAGATCTCCAATAGATATATCATGGGAAAAGTGAAATATCACAGAATTCAAGACTGAATGGAGAGATTTCGTTATAGAGTTCGACTTCTTAAACCTGATCACATCATCTTATCTTCTACATCTTAAACACCTATTTAGCTTAAGCCTCTATGAAAAGACTCCACATATTGCCTACGAGATCATTAAAAAGACTAGAAAAGCAGAGGATCATCCACCCACTTCACTTTCAAACGCCATCCACACTTCCTTTGAACTTACTATGCAAAATAAGGCTAGTAAGGAAACACAAAGGCCTTTGTGTAAGCTAAAGTCTTATGTCTCTCCAACCTAAATGTAAAAAAAGATTCTAATATTGTTTTCTTTTGGGATCTAATAGGAAGAGAGGCTCATAAAAGTTCAATAGTTGGCTCTTTAAAATTCTAGATGTTGCTAGTGAAATAGAATGTTCCATCCATTAGGTTCCTTGCTTAGCTAATCAAGCTACAAACCTGTTAGTTAGACAAAAATCAAAGCACTTGGTTTCTTTTGTTGAAGACTTTTTTGCTCCTTGAGTTTATAGGGCTTTGATAGTGTGTGTGCATTGTTTTGTGCGTATAGTTTGTGTAGATAGTAAGTTTCATGAAGTGGTATACATTTCTACTTTTTAATTAGTAATTGTACATTTTGAATGGAATTCTCATCCATCCTAGTATTTATAATTTAATGAAATGAATATATTCTAATTCTTAACCATGAGAGGTAGCTCAATTTGTCCAGCCTTAGGTTTGTTCCCTAATGGTCAATAGTTCTAGTCTCCTCAGGGCCACTGGAGGTTTACCAAACTATTAATTTCAAGGCTTATGGGATTAGTCGAGGTACGAGCAAGAGGTGTGGGCAAGCTAGCCCGGACACCCACGATTATTAATATATACATACATATATATCTATATATATATATATATATATAAAATTGAAAAATGGCTTATTCATTTCATTTATCTCAAGGGTATACATAAGAGTACATATGACTATTTTTGGATAGTCAATCAATTAATTACAATCAATCAAATCAATCTAGCTAATAAAAGGAAACATAATCAATCAAATAAATACTGATTTATATGCTAAATCTCCCCTTCAAGTAGGTGCATATATATATATATATATATATATATATATCACTGATGTCCAACTTGGATAATGAAGCACAAAACGGTCCACTAATAACAACATGGGTCATTACATCTCCCAACTGATCAACACTCTTAATGTATGGAATTGTTATTTGGCTAGAATCTAAGTCGTCTTTGATGTAGTTTCTATCAAGCTCAATATGTAGTTTTTATCATGTTGTCTTTGGATTGTTTGCAACCTCGGCTCTTGTTGTGTTATCACAAAAACACCATTGGTTTCTTATGACCAAATCCAAGCTTACTTAAGAGAATTCTTAGCCAAGTAAGCTTTTGTGGTTCTTTATGATGAAGAGCACGATATTCGGCTTACGCAGCGCTTGATGAGACAACACTTTGTTTCTTACTCCTCCAAGTCACCAAATTACCTCTAACAAATGATACATATCCTGATGTGGACTTCCTATCCAATTTGGATCCTGCAAAGTCAGAGTTTGTGTATCTCTCAATGTCTAGATGTCCATGTTTAGAGAACAAAATTCCTTTGCCTGGGGAAGACTCTAGATAAGCTAAGATACGATTGACAACCCTCATGTCTTGATTGCTTGGGTTATGCATGAATTGACTTACCACGCTAACCGCATAAGATATATTAGGTCTGGTGTGGGTTAGATATATCAACTTTCCCACTAGTCTTTGATACCTTTCTTTATTTGTTGGAATGTCGATCATGATAGATTGATGAGTCGTGATTTACTTCAATAGGAGTATTTACAAGCTCGCAAGCGGAGTTACTGGTCTCAGTTAAAAGATCTAGTGTATACTTCCGTTGTGAGAGGAGAAAGTTAGGTGCTTGGAACAAAAGAAACACAATGCCTAAAAAGTATTTTAGAGTTCCCAAGTCCTTCATTTCAAATTCCTTGGCCAAATGAATTTGGAGCTTCTCTACTTCTTTAGGACTGCTACCTGTAAAAATCATGTCATCGACATAAACAATAAGCAAAGTAATATTATCACCATCTCTCTTAAAGAAAAGAGTGTGATCTGCCATTACTTGTTTATAACCAAAACCCTTCATTGCATAGCTCAACCTACTAAACCATGCTCTTGGCGACTGGTTCAATCCATATAAGGCCTTCTTTAGTTTGCACACTTTGCCTTCTTTTGGTGTAAATCCTGGAGGAGGATTCATGTAGACCTCTTCTAACAAATCACCATGAAGAAAGACATTTTTTTACATCAAATTGTTTTAATGAACAATCCATATTTATTGCAAGAGAGAGTATGACTCTGACAATGTTCATCTTGGCTACAAGAGCAAAGGTCTCTTGATAGTCAATTCCATAAGTCTGTGTATATCCTTTGGCAACCAACCTAGCTTTGTATCCATCGATTGTCCCATCTGACTTGTACTTCATCGAGAAAACCCACTTACATCCTATTATCTTCTTTCCCATGGGAAGCTTAACCATCTCCCAAGTAGAGTTTTTCGAGAGAGCCTTCATTTCTTCTACCATAGAAAATTTCCACTTAGGGTCTTCAAGAGCTTCCTGAAAATGACTAGGAATAGACACAAAAGACAACTGAAGAGCAAAACCAAGATGAGCCTTAGATAAATGGTGATAAGAGACAAAGTCAGAAATAGGATAGACAACATTGGAGGATGGTTTCAAGAAGCCAAAGTTGTCTAGTTACTTACGACTATGAAGGGGATATCGCCTACTTAAATCAGCTTGAGGATTCTAAGCAGTAGACTCAGATGTTAAAGGTGAAGAATTTTCTACCTTAGAATCAATTCGAAGGATCATCAATGGCATGATATAATCTCATCCAAGATGAGCGATCGAACTTGGAGTATGCCGGTGGTATCTTTGTTCTTTCTTGAATATTGTTGTTGAAACAATTTGTTTGGTCTTTCCGTTGTTTCTTCACATTCGAGACTCACGACTTTAAGTGAATCATCGATTATTAAGTCCTCCTTACTTGAAATCCACCACCTCTTTTCTTCTAACCTCGGTCTTTCCTCTTCCTTACTATTAATCTCCTTGAAGAGGAACCATGTCCACATCCTTAGAAAAATAAGACTCATGCTCATTGAATTGAACATCTTGAGTTTCGTATTTCCTGAGGAGTGTGGAAACATTTATCCCCCTTTTGGGAATTAGAGTAGCCTAGAAAGACACATTTAAGAGCATGCGAATCAAGTTTATCCCTTAAATGAGAATGGATATGAACATAACAGATGCAACCAAAAACCTTTGGATAGAGATTCAAAACAGAAGGAATAGAGTGAAACCGATATAACATTCGCAAAGGTGTTTAATAGTCAATAACACAAGCAGGCATTTGATTTATGAGGAAGACAATAGTCATGACAGCAACAACTTAGAAATGTTTGGGAACATGCATATTAAAGCATAAAGCCCGAGCCACTTTTAGAATGTTGCGATTTTTACGCTATGCTATACCGTTATGTTGTGGTGTGTAGGCACATGTTGTTTGATGGAGAATCCTATTTTCTTGGAATAGAGGAGCAATGGACCAATTTACAAACTCACAACCATTGTCGGAATGGAAAAGTTTGACACATTGTCTTAGAATTGTGTTATGACCATCTTTAGAAATTAAGGAATAACACGCAAAACGTCATGTTTAGATTTCAACAAATATACCTAACTCACTCTAGTACAATCATTAATGAAAGACACAAAATATTTGTGACCCAAGGCAGAAGGAGTAGAAAAAGATTTGAACATTTTGTAAAGACAACAAAGGAGAATAAGGAAACTTTTGTTGAGGCTTATTTTGAAAGGCACACGATTATTTTTAATTATAAATGCATTGTTCTGCTTTGTAAACTAGAAACTTGAAACAATTCTTTTGATTAGAGTGAGGAAATGGCAGTTCTAAGTAAGGAAAAGATGGATGACTCATTCGACAGTGCCATAACAGAATCTCTATTAGACGTCTCCCTTGTTACTTGCAGAATTCGGTCTGACTTTGGTTGTAGTTCCCTTGTCCCTTCCAAGTAATGAAGATCCCCTCTCTTTTTACCCGATGCCAATGGATCGTCTTCGTAAGATTTACGAGAAAGCCTACGGTGTGTAGAATGAAAGGTTACAGAACAGTTCAAATTTTTGGTAATCTTGCTAGTGAAAGGAGATTATTAGAAGTTAGATGTGTCAATGGATAACTTTCTTGTCCATATTTATTTCTAGACAGCTTTGTTGTCCATATTTATTCCTATTTAATAGACAATTTTGTTGCCCATATTCATTTCCATTTGTTTCCTTGATTTATGTCTATTGTAATTAGCTTAATGTTTGACAAATTGTCTAGGGATAATATTAGCAGATTTGTAGCCTTTTCCGTAATGTATAAATTCCTTTGTACAATTTATATAATGAGAGAAATCTAAGGTTGATCATTTGGCAATTCATACGGTATTTTTTGACTTGGTATGACAAAGGATTAAGTAGGAGCGGGACAATGGAGTGTGAGAAAGAAAGCGAAAGCGAGACATTTCGGGACCACGAAGTTGACATAGAAGTCCCATTAGCAACTTGAATAGACTTAAAAGGTGAAGGAATTAGAGAATTAAGTAATGAAGGAATACTAGTCATATGATCAGTAGCTCCTGGATCAATAACCCAAATGTTAGTGGTAGCACAAATGAAAAAAAAACCAAAATTATCTTCCTCAAGAGATACCCGAGTCACGTGAGAAGTAGAAGATGGAGGAGAATTTGAGATATCAAGATAGCTCCTCTTGACAACATCCCAAACCTCTTTCGCGGTTCCACACTGCACAAAATGTGCCATCAGCTTGTCTGTCATGGAATTGATGAGCCAAGACTTGACTAGCGCATCTTTAGCCTCCCATTCATCATAGCTTGGGTCGTTTTCAGCGGGTGCAACCTTCTTTCCTGTTATCCCTTTTTCCTTCTACCAGCAATGTGCATCTCCATAATTTGAGAACAAACACGATAATTTGCACCATCCAACTATGATATAAATTGTTGGAAAGGATGTCTTGTGAACAATCACTGATGATGGCTTCTTGCTATCAAGAATATTCACCTCAGTCTTCTCAAACATGAATTGAGAGAAAGTGGGAAAAGAAGAAGAAGAAAAAGAAGAAAAAGGAAGAGGCTAGGATTCAACCAAAGAAAAAAAACAACAGTGGAAGAGTTTCTTCAAATGGCTTTGATACTAAATTGAAAAATGGCTGAATGATTCATTTCATTTATCTCAAGGGTATTAATAAGAGTACATGTGACTATTTTTGGATAGTCAAACAATCAATTTCAATCAATCAAATCAATCTAGCTAATAAAAGAAAACATAATCAATCAAATAAATATATATATATATATATATATTCTATTTTTTCGATAAATAAAAAGAAAAAGAAATTTGAATTTATTTTTCCTTATACTTATTCTAATAATGTGCATTATGCTTTTATGAGTAGAGACAGTATTGTAGATTTGTTCAGTGTAACTCATTACTACTTTTTCCAAATAACTGGAACTTATTCATCAACTCAATATGACTTTTGAGTCTTTCCTCAACCCAAGCTTAGTAATATGAAGTACTCTGTCCTTAGGCCTCTTGTTATCAACTTTGCTTTGATGGAGGATGGAAACAAATTTTAATAACGTCATATATCTTGGAGATTCAAATTGTCTTTAGAGGTGTTGAAGAAATATGATGTCGATTTTGTAATAAAGCTTATTATCCGGTAAATGTAGTTCTTCAATTCCCTATAAACTAAGTCGAGCTCTAACATGCCAGGTTACATTTATGTTTAATCTTGATTATTTGATCCACCAGTATCTCTCCAAATGTATACGAGCTTCTTGAGATTTGTATGAACTCTTGATGCACGTGAATTTTTTCTCATTTTGTTGGTATCATTGTTGAGCTTTCAATTTTTTTAGCATCGGTGGGTTTTCATTTTAGTAGAAGAATTTTCCTACCAGTTTTTAAGTGGGTCTTTGGAGGATTATATGGCAAGAATGGGTAGACCTAAATTTTTGGTTAGATAGGTCGGGTAGGTAATCATTACTTGGAAAGATAGTTTTTCCATCCCTTTTAAAGTTCCTCCATCACAAATGTGGTACAGAATATATAGATAGGAGAGAAGCAATGGGTCATTAGGGACTTGTTCCTTGTTTCATTTCATAATTAGAGTTGGAAATCTCTAGGTATTTGCAGTGCATGCACTTTGAGCGAAGAAGATTGCTTAATTATTGGAAGGGCAAGTAATGGTTTTGGCCCCTCACATGTTGGTCCTTTTACTTCTTATTCTTATAGACCTTTTCAATACAGTTGAGCTACTTATGAGGAGTGGCCTATCGCAAATGGATGATGTTGAAAGTCAAGATCAAGGCAGGATTGATGGTAAAGGCATGATATTCATAATGAAACTCAAATCCCTAAGAAACTTGAGCTTTTAGGAAAATTGATTGTTTAACATGATATCAGAGCTTGGTTTAATGGGCGGGAGATCACGAGTGTTGATTTGAAAGTCGATTGAGGACTCTATTTGGTTTATTTGACTCTCCATGTGTGGGTATGAGGCTGCACGTGAGGGAGGGTGTTAAAGGCATGATATTCATATTAAACTCAATTCATAAAAGCTTGAGCTTTTAGGAGAGTTGGTCGTTTAACATTGACAAACAACGTTCTTATCATTGTGAGAAAGCCTTATTGTTTTTTTTATAGGTAAATACTCTTTTTTGGGTCCATATTAGGACTTGAACTTGGAACCTCCCATAACCCCATCTCATCACTTTACCACTTGAATCAAGCCTCGAGGGGCGAAAGCCCCAATTGCCATGGGATCTGTGTTTCTCCATTAGTTCAGTTGGTGCTTCCAAAGGTACATTGGTGATTTGCTCCTAGAATGGCGTAATACGATGTAGGAAAAGTATAATAGGATCTGGATGATGACCCTACTTTATCTTCTTTTTTTTTTTTTAATATATATAGGCAAGACCCTACTTTATCTATTTAGGTGTATCTGGTGGGTTAGGGTTAGGAAGCTTAGTCTATTGGTGTTTGTGTTGGTTTCCTTTTCCTTTCCGGTGAATTTTGTATGCCTTTTGTGTATCTTGGTTATGCCCCTTCTACTTTGGTGCTTATGTGTATATATTCTTGATTTGGTACACTTGAATCCAAAGTTGTTCTTGTGTTATGAAGTTGGTTTGCCTCACTGAAATAAGATTTAAAACTGCTTTCTCTTATCCAGGAAAGTGAATCTTTTGAGCAAACTAGTGCAAGTGTGAGTGTTGCTGAATCAGAATCAAATGAAATTCAACGTTTTGAAATTCTAAGGAAAGAACTTATAGAACTTGAAAAAAGAGTTCAAAGGAGTACTGATCAATCAGAAATGAAGAGGTATCTCTTAACAACTTCCAATTGCTCTATGTTATTTTACAAACTAGCTAGCTGACACTTTTTTGTATTCTATTATTATTTTAAGTTCTAGATTTTTTTATTTTTGATAATTTTTTTTGTTGAGAATCATAGTATATTCTCTGATTTATCTCCTTCCTTTTTTGTATATTATTTTCCTTCATTTTTGTACTTTATTTGTTTCCTTTTTATGTCTTCCTGACCTATATAAATAGGTAGGACCTCTATTGTATTTTATACATTCAATTAATAAGAAAAGCACTATGTTCTTCTATCCTTTCACATTTTTAAGGGAAGAGAGAAAAGGAAGAGGAGAGAGGGGGGGTGTGGTGTGTTTTGACTCGGTGCCTATAAGAGGAGTTCCATAGGAGTAAGGATATTAGAATTGGTTTGTTACTTTTGTGCAAAACAGTTTTGGGTATCACAGAACTTGAACTTGCTGGCTGATACTTCTTAAAGAAACCATTGCTTTGTAGTGTCTTGTCAAATAAGGGTGTAATTATCACCTTTTACTGTTTGTTATTGTGAAGAGAAAAATAACTCTTTGATTTTCATTGATTAAAGAAGTGAGGGAACATACATATTTAGTGTTAGAGCAAATAAAGGAAACAAAGTTAAGATTCTGATTAGGAGACTAAGAAAAGGAAAGAAGAAAGAAAAAAGATTCTAAATGGATTAGGAAACTAATCCTTAATAGTTATATAAGATGCTGGGTTCCCATCATTATCACCCTCTTACTGTTTGTTATGTAGATTCTGGGTTCCCCCTATGTGTGTGTTTTTATCGGTGTCAGGCCTGCCCTACCAGTCTTGAAAGAATTTGAATTTGATTTTGATTTTTTAAAGATAAAGTCAGGCTAATGTTCATGCGAAGGGAGTGCAATCCTGAAGCTGGTCTGGGATCTAGTTACCTGACCTTTAAAACATTCCAAGGCCCTGCACATGCTCACCTGTTCTTGAGTTTTGAGTTACAGTTAGTTGTGAAACTCATGTTTATTACCATGCAAACTCCTTCCTATGGTTCACTGAGAGGTCATTCGCAGCCCACTTCTTATCATTAAAGATTGATGATTTCACTTTTCAGGATATTAAGGTTACAGATGGTAAGGCTACTTATCGTGGTGGAGATGGAATCACTCAATTGGTTCAGCTTCAGAAGAAAGAAAATATCATTGAGAAATCATTGGACAAGCTAAAAGAAGCTAGCACGGTATGGGAATATCTTACAATTTTTCCTGCAGTTAAAACGACAATATATAGTCCAAATGTTATGTATTGCAGACCTAGTATACAATCTGTGCACATATATCACAGGGCACTTATTTCACAGTTGATGGGTGAACAGTTAGCTTGATAGGTTTTCAAGAGATTAGGTTCTCTGACTAGCTCTTTATGCAAAAATGAATGACACAAAAATGCCATCATTCTTTTTCTAGGCTATATGGAAAAGAAGTAAGATGCATGGTAAGAAAAGCGCATTATGGCCAGCATGAACTCATCACTTGGGTGAACTTTGAGTGATTCTCTAAGACCCAGGATGAGCCGGTTGGATGATTAAAGGTCATTGCTTGGGCTATTTTTGGCCTGTTTGACCAATAGACTTGTGCTGCTATTTTTCTTGGCCTTTCTGAGGAGGCAACTTTTCTAGCTGATGCTATGAAAGTTTTCTCTGGCATTCTGGTGATCCTCTAACTGTTGGCTGTTTCTTGGGATTTTTTTTATATTTAAGATTGGTACCTAGAAAAGAATTCTTAAGCATCCTATTACTCCCAAATGTAAACACACACGTAGTGGGTCTTATTTGTGAAGAATCAGAATGAAACACCGACTTACCAATTTGCAATGTTTTGAAAGTCATCTATTATTCAAGGTCATCATCTATTTTTTTCCTTTCTCTTGCTATTTGATGTTTGATGATTATCTTTGCTACCAATGAGCAGGATGTTTGGCAAGGCACTCAACTTCTAGCTATTGATGTGGCTGCTGCTACAGGATTGATCAGAAGGGTCTTAATAGGAGATGAATTGACAGAAAAGGAGAAGAAAGCTCTCCAGAGAACTTTAACTGATTTAGCATCAGTAGTTCCTATTGGCTTTCTCATGCTCCTCCCTGTGAGTTTTAATATAACATTATTCCATTGGTATTATTTTCCATTAGTTTGGTTTGTATACTTTATTCTGTGTATGGCTACAAAACTTCATGTCCATAGGAAACATTACCTCTGTCATGTTTGTCTTGTCACTTGATCACTTGTGAACTACTGTTGAAATGCCCTCAGGTTACAGCTGTTGGACATGCAGCCATGTTGGCTGCTATTCAGAGATATGTACCAGCTCTGGTGCGTAGCATCTGACATGCCTTCTTTTTTTCTTGTCAAATGCTTTTTTTTTTCAAATACAATATCTTTACACATGAGGCTACAAAAATTTGGTTCTTGGCAGATTCCCTCCACATATGGACCAGAAAGGTTGGATCTCCTGAGGCAGCTTGAGAAAATGAAGGAAATGGAAACCAGTGAACTAAACACAGAAGAAAAGGTGGACGAATTAGAATGAGAACAAGTTGCTTAGACAATGTACAGTCCTCAAAATTGAGGGAAAAAAAATTCTTTCACTATCAGGTAGTCTAGTAGTTTTCTTTTCCTATTTTCCCTTTCCTTTTTTTTCCCTTTTATTCTCACTTTGTCCTGAATCCCCTGGACAACAGGCGAGCATAGAGAAGTTCATTCCATGTATCTGGCACTCCTGGTAAGCACCAATGGCTGCAGTCTTGAAAGTCTAGCGGGTCTTCAGGCTCCCCGATTGTTCGAAGGGTGACCATCTTTCTAAACCCTGTCAGATATGTGATATTTAAGAACTGGACATTTCTATTCTCGTATTCCATCTGTTTGACTACCTCGAAATGAATACATTATTCAATGGCTCAGCTTCCGCTTCTGTGACATTTGTTTCTGGTTGAGTGATTTCATGGCAGTGACCTCCGGTATTCCAATCACCATCCCTGCAATATATCACAGGTAAACACCTTGCCTTAGAACCCTTCAATGAATATGTTGTTCAAGCCCTGAAGGGCTTGTTTGGACATCCAATGGAATTTTTAAAGTCTTCTATTGTTTTCCAAAGGTGAGAAGAACCAATCGCCCCAAATGAGATTGCAACCCGGGTTCTGCAATGGCCTTTTTCTTAACGATGCAAAATGCAGCCCTTCATTTTCCTGTAGGATGACCAAAAGCGCCCATAATAATAAACATACGTGCCTGTAATGTATCGGAGAGTAGCTTCGAAAAGATATTACTCCTTTTCAGGATCTATAATTTCTGCGTTGCCCTTGACACAGTCCACAGAGTCCTCGAAACGCCTCCATAATATCCATGGTCATGTTCAGAAACCTCACCTTCCTGAAAATAGAGAATCCCTGAAACAAGGAAAAAACCCAAAAAAAAATAACACTAGCCATGAAGCAGAACTTAAATATTGTTATTGTTTGAAGTCCACGACAGGGAAGTTTTGAACGAGAAATAGTATAGTATTTACGGGGAAAAAATGGCAATTTAGTTTTCAGTCAAATTAATATCCAAACTAGTGTGTTAGACAAATAATGTTGTTGCGGCATTTTCAGTTTAAAATATCCCTTGATCATGAGCGTAGATTTGAATTTGATTCGATTGTCATTTGTCTTTGAATGACGGTATTTGATTTTAAATTTCTTTAATTACCAGCATCTTGAGCAGAATAATATTTGAGTTTTTATTTTCTTCGAGTCTTGCTTTACTCGCTATTTTATTATTAGAATTATTACAAGTTCAATTATCGTTCTCATGGACAATGATATTTGACAATTTTAATTCCAATTGCTGTTGTCATGGATATCAATATTTAACAATTTAATAATTTCAATTAGTATTAATTTGATCGTCAAACTAATTTTATAATTTTTTTTTAAATAAAGTATTTCGATCTTAAACTCACAACAGGGCGGGGTAGTACAAGTTTATAGTTTTGTCTTCACTCCACCAGTGTCCAGAGTTGAAAATGAGAACATTGGCTCCAGCCCACTGCGCGCCCATGCAGTCGGTCAACCTTGATAGCGCTTCGGACTTTCTCCGGTGAGTTTTCCGGTGGGGGGCCGTTGTAAACAAGGAAGGGCGCTCTGTAATGTTCAACGGTGAGGTTGTAGTCTTGAAATCTGATAGAGAGGTAACCCGTGTGTTTGGTTATGGGGTTCCCATTTTTTTCATAAATTGCTGACTTATTAGAAACTGCTTTTGCGAGCATGCATAACAGAGACTCCCACTGGTTTCTCCCGATCGAATCTCCCACGAACACTATTCTCCCATTCCGGCTCCTTTCCATCAGGTCGGTTGCATTGAATCTATTGGTTGATTCAATAGATAAAAGAAAAATTAGGCTTATTAGGTTATACTGTTTTTGAAAACTATTTTTTGTTTTAAAAAAATAAGGAGAATAAGAAAACCAAGAAGAATATATTTAATTTTTTTTTTTTTTGAAAAAATACAAGGAATGTTGAAAACACTAAAATCATAAAACACAAAAATGATGTTATAACTTATTTGTGTTTTCAAAAATTATTCTCA
Organism: Tetrastigma voinierianum; assembly: GCA_016808115.1. Classification (NCBI taxonomy): domain Eukaryota; kingdom Viridiplantae; phylum Streptophyta; class Magnoliopsida; order Vitales; family Vitaceae; genus Tetrastigma; species Tetrastigma voinierianum. The sequence continues at coordinate 91,935 of JAEQBH010007691.1, forward strand.
ATAATAATTTTAAAAAAATAGAAACCCAAATTATGATTTGTTTTCTTTGGAGAATTTCCTCAATTTCCCTACATCCCACTCTCCAAAATAAAAGAAATAAAATAGATATAGAAATAAAAAAAACTAAAAGCAAGGAAACCACAAGGAACACATTTAATTCATAATATATATATATATATATATATATATTAAAAAAAAAAAAAAATCCTAAAAAACACGAAGAACACGGTTTTCAGAAGTCAAAAGCATTTTATTCGTTGACAAACAACAGCCACCAACAAAAATGAAAAACGCACAAGGTAGTGTTTTGTTTTCTGAAACCTCTTGTGATGGGGGGATTCTCTCCTTTGGACAGCTTGAATAGAGGAGGAGGGGGCGAGGGAGGGACAAAGACAGAAGAAGCATGCACGTGAAAATTGTACCTCGGAAGATTACAGCCATGGGGTTGCCACCGCCAATTAAGATAAGCTAAATCACGTCTCCCATTTTCCCGACACTTGAAACCAGCATCGATAAACGAAGGCAGCGCTCTGATCGTATGACCCGACCCAATAACTATCGTCTCGAACCCATTTTCCATTAGAATAATCACAATCTCCAGGGGCTGAATCTTGATTGCTGGGAAGAATTTGAGACAGGAAAAGAGCAGAGAGGGGCCTGGAGGAAGGACTCACACCACAAAAGAAAATAATTGAAGATATCAACACAACGCCGAAGAAAAACAAAAAAGTAACTTCTCTCCTAATGATGATTGGGGGAACGAGGAGATAAAACTTGTGGGCTACGAATTGATAATAAGGCCGACGATCCATGAGACGAGGGAAGGAGGAAGTCGTGCATTTGTTTTAGTTTGAAGGATTCTCCTTCTACTTTTCAAAACAAAAGAAAAGAAATTAGGAGGAGAGAAACTCGTGCCGCCTGTTTGGGAAAAAGGGAAAACACAAAATAGAAAACAAAAAGGATGGTTACGTTTTACTTGTACCTTCCATGGTCTATGCCTAATTATGGGACTGACTTATTCTCTGTGGTGGGAACTGGGAACTGGTAAGTACTGGGAATTGCACTCTGCTTCACTTTCAGCTTTCCCTACCCCTAACACGGTAGGGGTAGGCCGTAGGGCCCTGTTTGCTACCCATTTCGAATGTTGGAGGAACTAGGCAGTATATATTTAATTATATAGAAGATTTTCTTCTTTTATGAATTTGCTTATCCTCATCAATCATTATCACCATGATTTTTTTTTTCCTTTATTTTCCAAAACTTTGAAAAAATAATTTATATCTAATATAAAAAAGATATTTATATAAAAAGTAAGTATATATTTTACATGTATTATTAAAATAATGTATATATTTTAAAAATAAATTTATTTTTATTTTTATTTTATCAGCCAACTTTGCATTATATTTCAGTAATTTGTTCATCATAAATGACTTAGAACCCTCAATTTAACTTTGATTAAAATTATTATTAATAAATTTATATTAATTGTATCGATAATATCAATAAATTACTTGTAAAATATTTTTATTTAGTAAACAAATAAATAAATACCACGTCATAATTTTTCTTTTATTATTTTTTTCTTAAAGTAGGAATTCCTATGATTACATTTTTGTTGAATACGCAAAAAAAAATTATTTGCAAAGTTGGATTTTAATTACTCTTTCAATCAAATAACTCTTTATATATTATTTATGTGAAATTTTTACCTTTTTTTGAAGTCTGAAATTTTTACTTTTATGAAGAGATAATTTTTTAAAAATAAAATAATCAAAATTTCATTTATTTCGAAGGGTACTAAGTAAATGCTTAAGATCTTGGTGTTTAGTTAATTAATTTATTTTTCAAATGAGAGAATTAAATTAATAAAATTATTATATTAAAATTTTGGTTAATAAAATTTTTAAGAATAGAAAATATATTTTTCATCAGATTGGATCAAAGGATATTTAGTTGAATGAGTAGAACAAATGGGTATTTGAAAGAACAACCTCTTCATATTAAAAACATGACAAACTACCCTGTTTAGAAAAAAATTGAAGTGGTAACTTTTACAGTTTTATTTTTATTTTATGTTGAATTTAATTTAAAGGGGCTGTAAAAAAAAAGTTATAATGATAATGTGAGGAATGTTGTAAATGACCAGTTTCATTTAGGCGTGGTGAATGACCACATTGAAACTCATTCATTTAAGGTGTATGAATTCTTATTACTTTATCTTTATTCACTTTATAAATCATGCATCTTAGTAATTACCTTCATATTCATTTTTAATGAGTGGCATTAAATGTCACATGTGGAAAGCATATAAAATGCCTTTTCCATCCCTTGTGATATCATCTCGAGAAAATAACACCTCTATCATTCATCTCTATATCCATCTCTTCATCTATCTCTTTGTCTTCCTCTCTTTTCTCACTTCTCACTTTCCTTTTTTCCTTCCTCTCCTCCTATATACAAAGAGAATAATAAAATTCTCTTTACTTAAGGTTTGTATTTTATAATATTATTTATAACATATTATCAACATGGGTTTGCTCTAAAGGTAACTTCTTAATCATAATTTGAAGTTATTTCGATTTTGAAAAATTATATTTGGTCATGGTTGATATCATGAATGTTAATTACTTTAAAATTGAGAAGTCAAAGGTATATATTATATACCCATCTCATATAACATATATGAGTAATTTGCACGTGTTTAATCACTATAATATGGAAGCATTCACTTATCACATATCACTTGAGTTTTGTGTCATTTATGATACAATGAATGTCATTATTTTACATTCATGGTATTATATGTTATATGTATGGTATATGTAACACATAACATTTAAATGTGATTCTTATATAAACAACATATGTCGTAAGCATACTAGCCTTGGCCCTTAAATGGTGACACTTAATCAATTAATGGTACCATACCATACCATACCAACATAATCACTTAATGGTGGTAGTTCATAAGCCTTTTTAATGAAGACTAATGCTTTTAAACTGATATTATATGTTATATTTCAATTTATAGATCACAACAAAGTTAATAATATATATTATTCTCAATGTTATTTATTTTGTATATATTAATATTGATTTTATTATATATTGTCAAAAGTTACAAGACATTTGATTTTGATTGTGAGTCAAAATGAATATTGACATTTATAGTAGTTGATTTTAATTATTTTGTCTTATATCATAAGTTTGTTGATAATGTCAAACTCACAAACTCGAGTTTATGAAATTTGAAATTTGACATTTCTGAAAAGAATTATATATCTTGGATTCATGATGCTAAATAAATTATTAACTTTTTGATGAAAAATCATCAATGTGGTCTAATTAGGTTTAAAACGATTCCTTGAAGTGAATCAATATCATCCTAAACTTATGGACATGGATGATGACTAGTCATGGTTACTGTCGGGAAAAATTCCGATATCATATTGATGACTCCTTAAATCCTTGAAAAATGAAAAATCTCTCCACTAGAAGTGTATTACTATTGAGGTAAAATGGGAAATACATATGGGATAAGCCTTCATATAACCATGAAAATAATTGTCATAAATGTGAGATCAAAGGGCATTAGTCGCGTATTTGGCGTACGCCTAAACATTTGGCCTACCTTTACCAAGCATAATGCTACCAAATGGAACTAGATTCCATATCAGTGATATATTATATTCTAGTAAATCCACAAGGAATTTGCTCAGCTTTAAAGATATCCGTAGAAATGGATATCACATTGAAACTATGAATGAAAGTAATACATAATGTCTTTACATTACCTCTATTGTTTATGACAAGAAATTTATTGTTGAAAAACTCTCAGCCTTTTCCTTTGAAGTATACCAGACGATTATAAAGCTTATTGAGTCATATATTGTTGTGAATCAAAAGTTCAACGACTCAAAGACTTTAATTCTTTGTCATGACAAACTAAGTCACGCTGGGTCTTCAATAATGTAGAAAATCATAGAACACTCACATGGACATCCACTAAAGAACCATAAGAGTCTTTTGCCCAATGAATACCCATATGCTGCTTGTTTACAAGGTAAATTGATAGTCAAACCATCATTTAACAAAGTCAAATTTGAGTCACTGGTCTTTATGGAAATAATACATGGGGATATTTGTTGACCTATTCATCCACCATGTTGGTCTTTCCCTTATTTTATGGTCTTAATAGATGTCTCTACGAGGTGATCACATGTTTGTCTTATTTCAACACAAAATGTTTCATTTACTAGACTCATTGTACAAATGATCAAATTAGGAGCACAATTTCCTAATTATCCAATCAAGATAATTTTACTTTACAACGTTGGTAAATACCTCTTAAACCTTTACTGACTATTGCATGTTAGTTGGAATAAATGTTGAGCATCATGTTGTTCATACTCTCACCCGATGGTTTTTCGCGATCCTCGCCCAGCTTAAATGTCTTCAATTAATAGTTCGGCTACTGCTAATGAAAACCAAATTATCGACTTCTGCTTAGAGACATGCTATTATGCATGCTGCAAGCTTGGTTCGTATTCAACTAACAACTTACCACGAAGACTCCCCTTCACAACTTGTATTTGGAAAACAACCAAATATTTCTCACTTACGAATCCTTGGTTGTGTAGTTTATGTACCAATAACACCTACACAACACACTAAAATGGGTCCACAATGAAGACTTGAGATTTATGTAGGTTTTTATTCTTTGCCTATCATAAGATATATTGAACCCTTAACAGGAGATGTTTTTACAGTCTGCTTTATGGATTGTCATTTTAATGATAATGTATTCCCACCATTAGGGGGAGAAAATTCGGTTCCAGAAAAACAACAAGAAATTACTTGGAATGCATCTACAATGTCTCATTTCGATCCTTGTACAAATTAATGTGAATTGGAAGTTCAAAGGATCATTCATTTTGCAAAATCTTGCAAATCAATTACCAGACGCTTTTATTGATACAAAGAAAGTGACAAAATCACATATCTTGGCTGCAAATGCTCTAACATGGATTGATGTCCATGAAGGATAGTTAGAAAATGAGTTTAAGATCGATACGCCTAAAGCGTGGAAGACTTATCGACTCAAAAGACATAACTCCTCAGAAAAGGAGAACACAGAGAAAAATTGTTGCCTTTGAAGAGGCAAATATAAAACAAAAGGCCCCACCAGAGGCATATGGTGAACAAAAAGCTCTAATAAAGGCATATGGTGAACAAGAAGCCCTTATAGAGGCATACATTGAATAAGAGACCCTTGAAGAGGTTCGAGATAAAGAAATAGCCTTAAAACAGGCACATGTACTTGAGAAAATTATGAATTTTCGATGAGTTATGTGCATAAGTATATAAATGGGATCGAAATGATATTATTATCAATAATATTTTTGTCTTCCAAAACGACCTTAGACATCATAAGGAATGATGAGGATCCCGAACCAAAATATGGAAGAATGTCCACATAGAAATGATTGGCTAAAATGGAAAGAAGCTATGCAGGCATAATTAAACTCGTTAATGAGATGAGAAGTTTTAGGTGTTAAATCATGTTAGGTGCGATGATGCTTGGTTTCAGCAGGATTTGAAATTTGGGAGCGTATTAAGGGTCGTTAGGCGGGACTAGGATTCTTCTTAGGATGATGCAACGGCTACAATTTGTTACTCTCCCCACGGCCAGAAAAGGACAAAGAAGGAAGAAAGGGTCGGCGGGGCTTGCGCGTGGCCACTCGATGCTTCATCGATTCCTTTTTGAGAGAAAGATAATTTGCTTAGAGGGTAAATGTTTTGCGTCCACTCACAGAGAGGGTGGCACAGATATATATATAGCGTATGTTTTCAAGGCGGATGGTAATGAGTTCTTTCCCATTAGTTGGGATATTTTCTGCCTTTATCGGCATCAGATTCAATAAGGGATATTGAAGGAGCAGTTTATTTAGAATTATCCTTCTCCCTTATTGGTGAGAGATGCATTCGTCTCTGAAGATGAAGCGGTTTATCGTGAATTATCTTATTTTCCTTGCTGATGAGATTTAGTTGGATTCACAGGATAAGATGTTATTGGGGATTATCCTACTTCCCTTATTGGCGAGATTTAGTTTGATTTGCAGAATGTGGGCCTTCCCAATTACCCATGTTATTGGCCTTTGGGGTGAGCGGACTGGGCTTTCGTTTTGGGTTGAATGTGGGGGGCTTGTGTTTCGTTAAGGTTGGCCTCTTTCTTTGGGCTGGTGATGGAGCTTTGCGCTATTTTTTCAAAAACCCTAACTCCGGTTGCCCACGGCCCTTGATATGCACGGTGTGCGTGGAAGCGAGAGTACAGCGCGTGTGTCTCGTATCGGTGTGACTTCCACGTGTCGGCTGGGGCTGGATCGATTAGGGCCAATACGCCGCCATATGCCTTGTGATAATGATGACTTTCGGTTCTCGGCGCTCATTTCTTCCAATTCTTTCGGTTCTTTGTTTCTTAGGTAGATATCCTTTATTTGTTCGCCTTGTGTTCGATCCTGAAGCTTTTTTTTTTTTTTTTTCTTTGCTTTTTGGTGAGTTCGGACTTCCCTTTTCTTAGTATTAAAATTACGAACCTTCTATCGCGAGTCCTTTTCTTGAGATAGCTTTTTTTAGTTTTATTCCTGGGACGGGTGCATCTTTCTCCCTTCGGCGCCTTTTCGATTATCTGGCGTTAGAAATTTGGAATGTTTGAGATTTCTCATTACTTGCTATCTGCGTAGATTAGGGTCGCTCTTCTTCTCTGCGCATTGGAGTGTCCCTCGGTTCTTCATGGGTTCGGGGCGGAGGCGCGACGCCCTCACGACCTTTCGGCCGGAGTTGATCTTCGAGACGCCCCAGGGGAGCCCCCTTTTCCCTTGGATTAGGGTAAGGGGAGAATTGACGAGATCAAGTATCGGGGATCGGAATATCTGGTCGTGCGAGAATGCTTTGGTACGTGGGACCTAGCAAAGTCGGACCCTTATGCGCATTGTACTAGCGGGCGTTATCGACTCCTTTTGGGGGTCGGTGCAGGTCCCTCGACGTTTTGACCTCTTACGTGGTTCCAGTACCTAAGATGATGTGCTTCTTTGAAGTGGTCTTTGACAACGGTCTTCAGCTTCCACCACGCTATAAAGGGTTTACCATTTACTAATCTTTGTCCTTCGGCTCTCGCCCGGTGCTTCGGGGTATTTTTGGTTGGGTTATTGGTTTTCGCCGAGGAGACAAGGGACTTCGGTGTTCCCGGTATAGCTACGTTCCTTGATCTTTTAAGCGAATGGGTCCGTAGGGGCTTCCTTGATTTTTCTAAGTGCGAGGTGCTCCCTGGTAATTCCGATCTTTCATGCTGTGGAAAACTTGGAAGGGCGTTACTTCTTCGTTAGCGACCTTGGTTGGGAGTATGACCCTCTTGTGAGGATGACACCCAGGATGACACCCTAGGCATCCGTTCCTGGACCACCCAGGAATCACATTAGTATTACCTTATTTACGGCGTAGTCTTTGTAGTCATTGGGTATCTCACAATTTTCATTGACCATATGCCTCGGTGCGGGCAGATCTCGGCCACGAAGATAATGTCATAGCGCGAGGAGTTGGTAGTGTTCTCCGCGCCCCTACGGTGATCGAGTCGGATATTCCACGGACCGCCCGAGGCTTGAGGTGCAGCTCTTCTTTGGGGCTGCCCACCTCTTCCCACTGGGGAATTCTCTCCACGTGGACCTTCGGCTGAAGCCCACCGAGGAGAGCTTAGGCTCGGGTGGGCGTGTTGTCTCGGAAGTCCCCGGGCGTAAAGCGGGCTTCGGATCCGTTGAGAAAGGCGCAGCGTGGGGTAAGGTTCAGCTGGGGTGCGTCTTCCTCTTCCTTCTACCCGTTCGAATCTGGGGCAGGTGTTGGCCATATAAAATTTGAGATCCCCTAAAGCTCGAGTTCGCGGCCCTGGGTGGTTCTCTGCGCAAACAGGCTCGGGAAGGAACATTGAGCTAGCCGTTGAGTGTACCTATCAACAATTTGGAATCCGTAGAGTGTTCAGCCACCTTCCTCGAGGCGAAGATTTGGAGAGGAAGGGCTTTGGCGATCAAAATGGCAAATTCCTTGCTCCTCGATCACCTGGGAGGCTTGCAGGCGTGGCAGTCTCATCCATCCTTAAAGATTGACCTCATGAGGTCGGGGCGTTATTGCCCGGATTGAGGGGAGCTTTAGCTCACATCCACTCAGGGGTCGCCACTGTAAGTTCCCATATCTTGTCGTGTCTGATTTCAACTTGAGTTGGGTGTTGATTTTGTGTTAGGTGTGGGCAGGTGGCTACTCATTTGAAGAGTTTAATAAAATGCCCATGAGGCAGGGGCCATGTCATTTTGCCCGAGTTTACAAGCGGTGTGGCTTCCTTTGCTTCAGGCCAGAGGCTAAACTCACGAGACCGGTGCGGGTATGGCTGGGGCGGTGAAGCTTAAGTCAATTTGGGGCATACAGCAGTCGGCGCGAGCTCCAGTGAGGAGTAGGAAGATGAGGCTAGAAGCGGACTGGGCGAATTTGGAGTCGGAAGCCGGGGAGTTCGGGATGGGAGTTGTAGGGTGCAGTATAGTGACTTCTTTGAGGGGGCGGGGATGAGCTGCGGTTTGCCAGTCTGGGCTTCGGATGGTCGGGGATGAAATTTGTTTACGTCTCGGGCGAGTGCGGGGTTTAAGAAGGTACCTTGCGGCTAGAGCGACTGCGCAACAAAACAAAACGCTACTAGACGGGCTGGAAATCGCGAGGCTTCGAAATTTCTGTTTCACATGGAAGCGCTTGTTGAGGAGTGCCATAGGTTGCGAGGGACCTTCATAGGCAAGAGACTGCAGTCGTTCGGAGGACAAGTTATAGGGAGATTGAGGACAAGGCTTGTACTCAATGGAAGCCTGGGTGGCTTGCCTTTCGGAGGAAGGGAGTTGCTAATGCCTACCCCGGGCTGGACCCCCGGCTTTGAAGCATCCACACAGCGACGAGACGGAAGAAGTCCCTCTCCGCGGACTATTCGGAGAACCCGGATACCCCTGCCGGGGCACATCCTTTTCTTCACCCCTCTTGCTCCTTCCCCTTTGATATCGATCTCCTACACACATATCTTTGCTTGCTTTTTTTTTGTTGGGCTTGGGACCCAGGACATATGTAGCCTTTTCCTTAATGAATATTCATTTTTTATTTCACCGCTTTCGCCTCTACTTGTGCTCTTCGCGTTGTGTATGGGCAGATTGACTTCTTATGCACGCGGCTGAATTAGGCCATGGTGGAGACGAGTTAGGCTCTTCAAAGCGTGTTGCCTTAGGCTCCGTGGGTGAATGCTGAAATTCAGATTAGCTCATGGTACGCATGGCACAGATTGGTAACAGGTGGAGTAGTTGAGCTCTTCAAAGCGGTTCTTCAGAGGCTCAGTCTCAGGGTGAATGAAATTTGGCCCAGCTCCTGAGTGCATGGCACAGTAGAAGCCTTTGAGTGGAAGCGATTGAGCTCTTCAAAGCCCCAATGTTCTTGGCTCCAGTGGGTTGAATACTTGAGATTTGGGCGGCTCTGAGGTACATAGCACAGGTAGATGGTGCAGGCTCTTCAAGGCGGCTGCCCAGCTCCACAGGCGGCCCCGAGGCCTTATGGGTGAAGTGCTGGGTTAAGCTGACTCTTGGGGTGCATAGCCATTAGAGTAGTTGAGCTCTTCAAAGCGAGTTCTTTGGAGCTCTTAGGCGTTGAGGCCTTCTGAGGTAGATTACCCGAGGTGAAATGGCCTCACTTGGGCTACATGGCACGAGTAGAGTAGTTAGACTCTTCAAGGCCCGAAGTGCTTGGGCTCTTGGTATTTAAAGGAGCCTTATAAGGCTGAAGTGTACGAAATTTGAGCCCGACTCTTGGTATAGCTTTGAGTAAATTAGTTAGGGCTCTTAGTAGAATTCTTCAGGCTCCTGATGTTGAGGCCTTATGGGCTGAATTACTTTGTGAGGTGGCCAGCTCTTGGGTTGCGTGACTGAGTGGGAATAGTTGAGTTCTTCAAAGCGAGTACATTGGGCTCTGGCGGCCCGAGGCATATGGGGTGAAGTGCGATGCAAAGCCCAGTTCTTGGGTGCATGACCTTAGTAGGTAGTCGAGCTCTTGGCCGAGGCTGCTTGAGGTTGCATAGGCTAATGCACTGAGGCTAAATTGTCTCTTGGGCTACATGGCCTGAGGTGAGCAGTTGAGCTCGTCAAAGTAGACCTTTAGGGCTCAGAGTAGGCGTGAGGCCTTCTGGTGAAGAGCTTTGCAAGCTGGCAGATTGAGGGCTGCGTGAGTGATACACTTTGAGCTAAAGCATCTCCTTGGGCTACATGGCTTGAGGTGAGCAATTGAGCTAGTCAAGGCAGGCATTTAGGGCTCAGTGGCGGCTGAGGCCTTCTGAGTGAATATAGCGAGCCAGGGCTTTTAGGGCGCTGAGGCCTTCTGTTCAGAGCTCTATGGCGAGGCTACTAAGGCTCTTAGGCGTTGAGAACTCTGAGGTGAAGAGCTCTTGCAGAGCTGGGCGGTGGGGCTCAGTGGGCGTTGAGGCCTTCACGGTGAAAGGCTCTGCCCAGTGGGCCCATTTGGGTTGCATGGGCTATTCTGCTGAGGCCTAAATTGTCTCTTAGGCTACATGCTTTGAGGTGGCCAGTGAAATTTAGTCAAAGTAGCCGTTGGGGGCTGTGGCGTGAGCCTTCACATTTGAGAAAACTCATAGTGGAGCCAGGCTTTTTAGGCGCGGGCCTTCCCGAGCTAAAGCTCACGTAAAGCTGAGCCTCACAGGGCTCATAGGCGTTGAGGCTTTCTGAATTTGAAAAACTCTATGGCCCAGGCATTTGAAGGGCTCTTGTGGGCGTTGAGGCCTTCATGGTGAAGAGCTTCTTGTTTGGCGTTGAGGTTGCATGGGCTAATGCTGCTGAGCTAAATTGTCTCTTGAAACACATAGCTGAGGTGGCTTGATTGAGCTGTCAGGCCCGGGCCGTTGGGGCTCCGTGGCCCCGAGGCCTTCACAGAAATTTGAAGAGCTCTACAAATTGAACCGCGGGAGCAGGCGGCGAGGCCTTCACAGTGAAGAGCTTTGGCCCCGAGTTCTTGGGGCTCTTAGGCGTGGGACCTCTGGTTGAAGGCAGGCGGCTGAGCTATTGGGCTCTTTGGGTGTGAGAGGTCTTCTTGAGCTGAGGCTCGGCGGGTGAGTCTTTGGGCTCTTGGGGCGGCCCCAAGGCCTCCACTGAGGTTGAAGAGAGCTCGGCGAGGCCCGAGCTCTTTTGGGCTCTTAGGCGTTGAGACCTTCCTAAGGCAGGCTCGGTGGGCGGGCTCTTGGGCTCTTAGTTGAGGTCTTCTTGAGTTGAAGAGCTCGGAGGGCGGGCCCCTCTTTGGGCTCTTAGGCGGCGAAGCCTTCCTGAGTTGTAGTGCAATCATCATTCGTGCAAGTAGTCCCTATAGAATTCCACAGTGCCAGTGTTATCTCTGGTACAGGTTTGACCTCATACGGGGCAGCCATCTCAAGAGCTGTTGTGTTGTACCTCGCAAGAAATTGCGACCTTTGCGACGTCAGTGGGTGAGCGCGAGGTGAATCTGACATCGTATTTCGGTGAGGTGGACGGTGATCTCACGGGTTTCCAGCCTTTTCCGGGGACCGTTCTCTTCGGTCTTTGGGGACCTCTCGGTCTCTTTGTCTTTAGGGCTCCGTCCTGTCGGCTTATCAGTCTGCTCTTTCCTTATGGGTTGAGCTTCCTTTCTTGATGAGGCTTCTTCGCCGTTAATGTACTTCTCCGCTTTAGCGAGCACCTCGGCCATGCTTGCCTGAGGATTCTTGGAGATGGAGAACATCAAGTCTTTTGATTGCACTCCTAATCCAGCGGTGAATGAGGTGATAGCGAACTTCTCGTCAGGTATATCTACCTTTAGAGATTCGTCAGGCTTTCTTGAGATCTACATTTATGAGTGATGGGTGATAACTCGGCTTCACAGTATGTTACGGCTCCAGTAAGTGAGGAGGCGAAGAGCGCAATAAGCTCTACGAATGAGGAGGCCCGATGAGTGGGAGCGCATTAAGCGAGCCAAAGCGGACCCTTTAACGTGGCGGTAGCTTTACCGTACTCGGTTCGATATCCATGTAGCTGCATTTGATTCTTGTAAGTGTTAAGATGATCGTGGGATCTACGCTGCTCGAGCGCTTCCACTTACGCGGCGTGCAGACTTTGTTTGGGAGAGAGTGGAGTACCTCGAGAAGGCATGAAGCGGTGATTTCGGTTGTTGCACCGGGGTGTCCATAAGTCGAGTTGATCCTTTTACAACTTCCTTGCGCGGCCCGAATTCTACTTTGGAGCTCTTGAACCTGCTGCTCCATGATCGCTCCGCTTCTCCTTCTTGGCGGGGTTCGGTTTGTTATTTGCCCTCCTCTCCAGGGGTTAGGGGTGGTCCGTGGCTCGGCTGGTTCAACCGTTTGACACCGGGGAGTGCGAGTGTGGTTAATCGCTGTGAAGAGCGTCTTCTACGGCCTTCTTGAGTTTGATCGCCTCCGCATGATCGTTGCATCTGCACAGTGAAGTTGCTCTGAATTCTTATCGGGGGCGTTGGTTGGTGAGGGGCGCAGTGCCTCACGCCTTGTCCGTGTTGGCTTGCATCCTTCTCTAGTGCCGGGAGGGTCGGTGGCATCCTCACGTTGCTGGTTGGTCACGCATCCTTGGAGGATTAGGCGTTGCTCTGCTTGTGTTCAGAGTTGATACCATCGATGGCGAGAAATCAGCTATATTTGTAAAGGCTGTGGTTCCCACCGGGACGGCGCCAAGCCCGGTAATTAGCCGGTTTCAACCCGGTAGAATTTGGGCGTATTGGGGTCGTTGGGCGGGACTAGGATTCTTTGCTAGGCTGGATCTACGAGCTCTGTTGTTGCTCTCCCTGTAGAAAAGGACGAAGGAAGAAAGGGTCGGCGGGGCTTCGCTGTGACATTTCAGATGCTAGAGTCAGTTCCTTTTTTTGAGAGAGGCGAATGTTTTTGTGTCCATTTCCATAGGAGGGTGGCTGATATATATAGGCGTATGTTTTCCCAAATGGATGGTAATGGGATTCTTTCCATTGGTTGGGATATTTTACTGCTTGCTCGGCATCCATAAATGATAAGATATTGAAGGAGCATTTTATTTAGAATTATCCTTCTCCCTTATTGGTGAGATCCGGCTCGATCTACAGGATGAGCTGTTTATCGTGAATTATCTTATTTTCCTTGCTGGTGAGATTTAGTTGGATTCGCAGGATAAGATGTTATTAGGGATTATCCTACTTCCCTTATTGGCGAGATTTAGTTTGATTTGCAGAATGTGGGCCTTCCCAATTACCCATGTTATCGGCCTTTGGGGTGGTAATTTGGGCTTCGTTTTGGGTTGGTGCGGGGGCTTGGGTGTTTAGTTGGGGGCGACCTCTTCTTTGGGCTGCTTGCGCTATTTTCAAACCTATAAGGTGAATGAATTTTCACAGCGTATTAGAAAATAATAAGAACATAAGATATAAAGCGCGATTAGTCGAACAAGGTTTATCGCTGAGACCTGCTATTGACTACGAGGAAACATATTCACCAGTCGTGGATGCAATTACTTTTCATTTTTTAATAAGCTTAGCAGTCTCTGAAGGGTTTGTAGCACCCCTTCTCCGGTCCGACTAGATTGGCGAGTACGAACAGGATCCGGGATGCTCATTTAATTCTTTTTATTTACTGTTTTATTAAATTTTCTTTTAAAATGTAAGATCAATTCTGCCCGACCCCGAATGGCGGATCGAGTAGGAACCAGGTTACTTGACCATTTTTATTTATCTTATCAAAATGTTTTATTTACGTCATTTCATTTTAGAGTTCTTATTTACACGGAAGCATTTTCAAATGGTAGGCCCATAAACATTTACATTTATACAAACACATTTACATTAAGGCATTCCATGCCCCTTCAAAAAGTACAAAACAATATTTCTGAGTTTAACTCGTTTGATTACAAAATATCAATGTTCAAGAATGCTATATGCTGCGTAATAAGACTATATACTTATACACCACACGATTTCTCTATGACTCTGCGCTTCTTGTTCTTGGCCTTCTTTCCTATTCACTTGATACCTGTGCATAATTAAAAAAAACTACATGCTAAGTATTTTCATGCTTAGTGGTTCTATACAGTTCTCTATCTAATACAACATGCTTGTCATTCTATTTCAATGGTTAATGCATAAACAATACATATGCTTATACATTTGTACATACTTTCATTTACAAACATGCATTTTCAATGCAACAATTCCTTCACAATTCAATTCATGAGATTTAAGCATATACTCATAAAGATGTATTTGGTTTAATCTCATTTTCTCGTCGAGTTTGTTATGTCACCTTAGCTATTCAATTCATTTCCTGACTAGTTCCACTTAGTAAATCTACGTCTTGTTTTTCGATGATGGTGTGCTTACACATTTGCAATTTCGAGTTCATCATCATAACGGATGCCCGATTGGTGCATCCATAAAGAGAATCATTTAATAAATATCGCCACATCATCATAGCGGATGCGATTGATGCATCCCACCAAGTGAGACATTCTTGATATAATTCTTCTATCATGGCGGATACCCAATTGGTACATCACACTTAGAGTGAATTATTTAATAATTCACTTGATTCGTTTATGTTACAATATGACAATATCATTTTCAATTCAAATAAATGCACACAAGCAAATATTTGACACTTTATCACAATTTCTCTATTTTAAACATTATGCGATTTCAGATTTACCTTTCAATTGACGTATGCATATTCCATACAATCATTTCATTTACATAGAAAACTATCAATACAATTGAAGTAAGGATAGAGTTCGGTGAACAAACCGTTATCTATCCTTTTTCTTTCGATATCGAGTCTAGGTTGGAGTTATCGTCTTCACGTACCTAGTCAGGCTAAATTCTCCACTCTTAGTGGTTAAACAAATAATCGTGCTAAACGAATATCGCCGAGACAGACGAAGTAGTGCAGTGAATTTCTCACTTAGTTTCATTCTTATTTGTACCCCCATTAGTCATTTATTAGGGTCCCTAAACAATCGGTGTACAAATAGGAGACATAAAAGTGCATAACATGCAAAAATAGGGTTATAGGAAGCATCGGTATCGGTACCACTTAGGCAATTACCGATACTCTACCCAGTAGATAAGTACCACTCACGGGTTTTGCAGGAAAGAATGGCGAATTCACCATTCTCACCCATTTTCTTCAATGGCCTCCTCAATTCATCATATAAAAAATGCACCATGGAACACCCCCGGAATTAACTCGATAGTGAAACAACTCGATAGTAGTTTAGGAGAATGATGAAATCCCTTTTTCTTAAGTTAGGGTTTTTCCCCAAAAATCAAAGAACAACTCCAATAGTGGAAACAACTCCAATAGTGGTTTAGAATCAATGAAATCCCTTTTTCTTAAGTTAGGGTTTTTCCCCAAAAATCAAAATCACAAAAGATGAAGTTAGGGTTTTTGTTTTCTTACATGAATCCTCTTCAAATACTCCTCTTGTAGGTTGTAGTCTTAGAAGAAAGAAGTAGGAAGAAATCCCACCCTAAGGCAGTCTTTTTCCAAGCCCTTGCTCTCTCTCCCCTTTCTCTTCTCTTCTCTCCCAAAACCGTGATTTGCTCAAATGAGCACCTTAGACCACTTTTGGTCTTTAAATCCCATGTTAACCTAAGGCCATGTTTGGCTCATTCATACTTCCATTTCCCATTTCTCATTCCATATTCCTTCTTCATTTAACTTTATTAGCATTTTAAACATTCTATTTTTTAACCCTTAGGTTCTCATTTTCCTCCTTAAGCCTTATTTTAGCTTTCTCATTATTTCATTTCTCATTTTCTCATTTTGGCACTTCAATTTACTTCCCTTTCTCATTTAATTTTCTTTGACATTTAAGTCTATTTTCATTAGACCCTTAGGTCCTTATTTTACAAATTTCAAATTTGCCCTTTACACTTGGGTAAATTTCCAGTTCCAATCAATTCTCATTTAGCATATAATATTTGTATTTGGCTCTTAGCCATATAATCATTTATTCAATATTCATTTAACAATTCCGGAAAATACGAAGTTGGCTTAATTTATACGAAATATATATAATAATTTTTATTATAAAGTGCAGGGTATTTTAGAGAGGCGTTATAGGGTTAGATATGCATCTCATGGATGTTATCACAACTATCTATATGGATCCATAAATAATGACATATATATAAAAATCTCTGAAAGATTTAGATTGCCCAAAGAAAATAGTACAAAGCCTCGTAGTATGTGCTAAATTAAATTACAACGATCTCTATTTGGATTGAAGAAATTCAGACGCATGTGGTACAATCGCCTTAAGGAGTATTTACTGAAAGAAGGGTATGTGAATAACCCTATATGCTCATGCATCTTTATCAAGAAATCAAAAATCGGATTTGCAATTATTATTATGTATGTTGATGATTTAAATCTTGTTAGGACTCCTGAAGAGACTTATAAAAACAACAAAATATTTGAAAAAGAAATTTGAGATGAAAGATCTTGGGAAACAAAATTTTTGTTTGATGCACCCAAATCGAGCATTTCCCTATTAGAGTATTATTTCACCAATCAGCATACACTAAGAAATTTTTAAAGCGTTTTTATATGGATAAAGCACACCCCGTTAAGTTCTTCAATAGTTGTTTGTTCACTTGATGTGATAAAGGACTCATTTCGTCCGTGTGGAAATGATGAAGAATTACTTGGTCCTGAAGTACCATATTTTAGTGCTATTGGTGAACTTATGTATCTTGCTAATTATACTCGGCCATATATAGTTTTTTTGTCAATTTATTAGCCAGGTACAGTTCCGCTCCAACCCAAAGACATTGGAATGATATTAAACATATATTACGCTATCTCTAAGAAACAACTGATATGAGTATATTTTACCACGAAAAATCAAACTGTAATTGTTTTGATATGTTGATAAAAATGCGGCTACGAGAATAATAAAGTCGGATCGCCAAATAGGCGTATGTGTTTAATTGTAATGGCTATTGACTCATAATCTTTTAAGCAGACAATGGTAACCACATCATCGAATCATTAAGAGATTATAATAATTCACGAAGCAAGTCCTGAATGCATATGACTAAGATTGATGATTCAACATATACAAGAATTATATGGACTTCCTACATCAAGACATCGATAGCATTATTTAAAGATAGTATTTAAGTCGTTGTACAAATCGAGAATGAGGGTTATATCAAAGGAGATAGAACTAACACATTTTTCCTAAAGTTCTTTTATCGCATGAACTCACAGAAAAGTGGCAAAATTGATGTTAAACAAATATGCTCAAGTGATATCCCCAACAGTTTATTAAATGTGTGTTGACATTGAAGCAAATATATAAGATTGGAATGGTCCAACTAAAGGACATCGACATGAGGAGGAGTATGCTTATGACATGATGTTAGTATACCGTACTATTTTCCCATTCGTTTAGGTTTTATTCTACTGGATTTTATTGACAAGGTTTTTAATGAGACAATCCTAACAAAATAAGAACAATCTATAACATCATAAGAATATTGTATTATTTTTTCTTTACTAGGTTTCTATCCATTGGGTTTTATGAATAAGGTTTTAATAAAGCATATTCATGATTGTAGTCATTTAAGAGGAAGTGTTGTAAATGGACATTTTCATTTACATGCTATGAATGATCACATTGAAACTCATTCTTTTAAGGTGCGTGAATTCTCAATTTTCTCTTTTCCTTCATCTCCTCCTAGAAAGAGAATACTTTTAATTCCTCTCCTCCTATATACAAACAGAATAATAAAATTATCTTCACCTAAGGTTTGCATTGTATAATGGCCATTTACAACAAGGTAATGATGTTTCTACTAATGGCTTCCGTCCATATATTTCTACGTTTAGGAAATACGACGTCGTTTTCTTTTTCGGTTTTGCCAGGTGGGAAGAAGACACTAGAACAACCACTTTTGAGTGCGAGACGAGAACCATCATTTATTTGAAACTGACGTCAGGCTATACCTGTTAGGGAACTTCTCCCTTCAGGAAGATCCACCGCCGCCTCCTCACATGGGTACAACTCTAGATCCGGGTAAGGCCATCCCCCATCGTTGCCCTCATCGCCATCGCCATCAAAATTGCCGTTCGCTATTGGTATTCTTTTTGCTATTGATCTGAATGGTAGAATAGACTCGGTACATTCTTATGGTTGCTGAAAAAATGGAAGAGATTGTACCGTACATTTCTTTCTAGTTTCGTTTCTAAAAAATGTAAAGTCGGCAGAGGCAGCTAGTTGTATTAGGAGTATTTGATGGAGGTCTTACCATGTTAAATTCTAAGTAAAAGAATTCGGATATCGACATTCTTTTCTTTCCCTGTCGTTCTTGGTAACCAATCAGAAACCTAGATTTTTGGTTAGGCAATGTGGTCCATTGAAATTAATCCATGAAACTTTCGATTTCTTCTTAATATTCCTAAATAATGATTTGTTTTGCTAAGATTTCTGCGTCTTGCACGCGGAACTATAAATCTTTTATTGATAACTCTTTTTGTTAAGCTATTTTCCCTTCTTTGATTATAGGGGTCCTTCCCCTTTTTACTCTACTAGGATTCTCTTAAAGCAGCGAGCGAGGAAAAACGTGAGAAGAACATTCAATGCTCAAATTGATAAAAGGGAAGCTATAATGTGATTTTGAGTCCAAATTATATCAACATTTTCATCACAAATAGAGCTTATGCTTTATCATGGTTCAACTACCATGGAAAATAACATGTAAACAATATTTTGAACAAAGTTACAGGCGCCAAGCTAGAGAAGAAAGGATAGGAAAGATGTGGATGAAGGTGGTGATAAATGATTTGATTACTGAGGATATAGTGGAGAGTATGTCTTTAAATGGAGCTGGAGTTTGGTTTGGGATAAAGGCTTTGTTGAGTTAAGCATTCAAAACATCATGACAGTGTATGAGTTCATAGAAAACACCCCTATAATTTCATAGAAGATATGTTTGTAGGTAATGAAAAATTGAAAATTGGAGGAAGGGATGCATGAATGAACCAATGTAGTTGGGATAAACCTTTGTTGAGTTAATTCATTAGATATGCTTCACATAGTTGTAAGCTTAGATTTATGATTTTACGAGGTTCATGATTTGTTGCACCCAAATATATAAATGGATGAATTAATAAAAATGATTTTTTTATTATTGGTAATTAATGAAAATGAAATTAATTTATGGAGTAGTTTATCAGCATGTGTTTTTGAGTAGTAATTTATAAGAGATGTTATTTTTAATAAGTAAACATAGTCAGGGCCTTGGATTCAGTTGTTGTTCTTCGCATTCGACTATGGCTCCTTGGATGATAAAGATCCTATTTCATATTGTTGTAGTTCTGTTATATCATGCATTGGCATTGGCAGACACATTAACAGTTTAGCATTAGATATTGTTCACTATGTGGAAGAGGAATTTTATATTACCTGCTGAAGACCTATCTTGAGACCATGTTTAGCTGGCTGCTGTTTTTCTTGCTCCTTTTCAATATGTACTCTTTATATACCATATTAGTCACTTCTTTTTCCAACACTTGTTATATAAGTTTCTAACTTATAAGAATGGATATTTAAATCCTGTACCAATTTTATCTAATAACAAAAAATTGGTTTGTATGCTATTCCCCCCTGCCTTGGAGAAGGGTAGTGGTGGATTGATATGTTTTGCTATTTTTATGTGGAATCAATGGACTGTACTTCTCTCGACAGAGCTGAATTTTCTTTTTTAGGTGATACTGATAATGAGAATTTCCATGTGTATAAGACACCAACTGATCTATATTTAGAATAGAAACTCCAATTACCTGATTAGAAGTGCTTAAAGATTACATTAAAGCTTTTTTTAGCAGATATACTTGAGGAAATCAAATGAAATTGAGAGGTAGTTTGGAAAGTTCCTGATGATTATATTCGCTATGACTCAAGAAATTGCTTTTCCTTCATCATTGCTATATCCTCCTCATATAAAGCGGCGAAAATTGACTTGGCTAGAGCATTATTATGTAGAAGTTTTCATTCTTCCTTTCAATTAACAGATCACCTTGACTGAATATGAAAATGATACCTGTTTACAAGTCAAGTATGGGGCAGAATCCAAGTTACTGAATTGGTAGTCTAATTTTAGATAAAATCTGTTAGTCCCATAACCAGGATTACCTCATTGGCATTGGGGATGCGATAGTGTGAGATCTTAGTCAATAAAATTGTGTATCAAAATTGTAAAAAGAAGTAAAACCTTTGAATAATTAACTCTGGAGTGATATATGAAATTAAAAATAATAACAGTGGAGAGATTTGGCATCCACATGCATACCTTGTTTAATTATATTTGCGGGTGTTGAAGGAGGCATCTAGGCTTTATGCTGCTAGCTGTGTTCGGGATATTGATCCTGAACTTCGGCCAAATGACTATAAGAAGGGTGAAGAGACTGGAGATAAACCAGGGGAGCAAGAAGTACAACTAAAGAAAAAGAACCTTCCACATTGGAGGATCTTGGTAAGAAATTCCTACCTTACACTCTTGGATTGATGCTACAAATGTCGTTTGCAAACTCAGTCTATATATATATATATATATATATATATATATATATATATATATATATATATATATATATATATATATATATAATAAGTAGGCAGCCCTAATGAGCCACTTGCAAAATAGTAAAAGCATTAAAAAATAAATTTACAACATTTTAAATATTTTATAAAATGAATTTTTGTTTAAAATACTTATAATTTATTTTTATGTTATTTAAAAGACTTTATAATAAAATATTTTAATTTTTTTAATATTATCTTATTTTAATTAATTTTCACATAGAAATGATTTTATTTTACTAAAATAGTGAAATCACTGAGCGGAGAGAGAGAGAGAGAGAGAGAGAGAGAGAAACAGCTATTATTTAAATATTAATTTTATATTTTCAATAATAAAAAAGAAACATATATTTTCTTTAGAAAATTAAGTGCTTCTAAAAATATTTATAAAACATGTGCAATTATTAAAAAATAAAATTGTATTGTAAAACATTATATATCAGTTTTCAAATAATGTTAATGAAAATTATTTTTGTAATCATTTTCAAAATAGTAATATAAATGGGTTTATAAGAATATGTTTGGAAGATATTTAAAAATAATAATAATAAATAGTTTTAACATATAAATCTATATTCTTTAGAAAAAACATATAAATCTTATATAAAACATCATTTTAGGGTTCAGAGATAAAATTTGTGTATTCATCCTGCATTCCAGTGGTGGCCTTGTGTTTAATTGGCGTAGGGCATAGGGAGGAGGGTTGTTCCTAGGTTGGAGTCTCGGTGGGGACGTTTCTTCCTTGGCTAAAGTATATTAAAAAAATAAAATTCTTGAAAAAGTACTTTTGAAATAATTTAAAAGAATGTTATTTGATTTTATACAAAATAAAATTTTATTTTATTTTAGCATATTTTATGTTTTAAATTTATATTTGAAGTTAATATTTAAAATGATATAATAAAATTAGGGCAAAGTGGGCTAAACGGGCTAGCCGGCGAGTGACCTAATGGGCCATGGGCCAATTAAGCCCGGGCCATTAGGTCTAGTTACATTCGAGTACAAGAGATTTAAGTCAGGCGCCATAAAATTGCGGCGGGCCAAGAGTGGGCGCTCGTATTCTACAGCTCTAATATATATATAAAGTTTCTAGGGAATCTTTTAGTAAACCAATTTATTGATTTAATATGATGAAATGGCTGGTTAACTATTGAGTCATTAAGCATGTTATTTATTCATGTTTGGTGATATAACTTAATGGTATTTAATGTCAAAAGTTAAAAGCAATCACTGTTTGTGAATCCCAATTAGTTTGGTTCTCTCGGTGGTCAAAACTTTCAATTTCTCATTAAGTTTCCATCAGCATCAACTGCTTCTTTCATCCTTATAACTCCTTAGCAAATTATCTTCAGTTCGTCAGAATAAAATTTAATAACACTCAGTTCATAGAACCATTCAAATCCACTCAGTCATTAAGTTTTGATTATACCAAACACATCTAAATGTTTCTTTTAGGGATTTGTGCCATGACAATGAGAATGAGGGAAAGCAATTAGCATGTAACTGACGAAGCCCTAGCCTTTGCCTATTAAAGAAATTGTAACACAAAACCACAAGAAAGTTTTGCTGATGAAACAAGTTTCCTTGCTCAGTGTAGACCTTGTTCTCTTCTAATAGGTTCATTTTTGTACATCAATTGTTGTTATGAAAGAGTACTGTGCACACCAAAACACACTATCTTCCACTGAGGCAAACAAATTTGTTCAGGTAATAATGAACTGTACAAGTAAATAATACTTTTATATGCTTGCCTTGACTAGGTGGTTGTATTGGGTGGAATCTTTGTTACTCACTTCACTTGTCTTACACTGTTCTCTGCCTCAATTTATGTTACATATTTAATGAAAATTTTTGTTGTCTATTGCTTTTGGGTGCATTCCATAGCTGAAAAGCAAGACATGATGAATGGACCATTTAAAATGGCAAAACTGATTGTTTATTATTTGTTTACTATGAAATTGGATATAATTTTAGATAATATCACAGTGGAGAATGACTCGACAATGGAAGCATATTCCTGTATTCCCATGCTTGAACTGTGGAAAATATACTAGTTTCTTGTTTTATGATGATTATGAAGAAATTGTTAGTATCATATCGGTAAGATTTTGGGTTCAACTTGTCTGATAGAACAAGTATGATGGAACACTAATGTCATTTTATTTTTGGTTCATTGAACTTGAAATTTCTGGTGCTGAACTCTGACAATGATTCTATACCTTTTTCTGGGATCACAATAAATAGCGTGGCTGCCAGAGGGGGAATGGAGACACGGAGATCAGCTTTGCAGCGGGTATATGTGACACAGGCTTCTGCTTATAGGGATGCTCTCAAAAGTTTCATTGAAGGGTATCAAGAAGGCATACAACAAATCATGGAGAAAAAGGAAGATTTCGATTCTCCACAGAAAGACAAGATGATGCCTCTTAATGAGAGTGTTCTGAGTCCAGAAAGGGAACTACTGAGACAGGTTGTACATATTCACTTAAAAGTGCAAATTATAGGAAATTTATCAGGTGACCTTTCTCTAAGTGTCTTAAGTACCATAAACCAGAATTTGAAAACTATGAATAAGCAGGTAAATTCACTGCCAGTCCCAAACATGATTGCCCCTAATTGATTTATCATTTATGTGAAACCTATTTCAACGTGCCACATAGGGCTTGGGAGTAGGGGCATGCAAATGGCCTTCCTGAAATTTGGGGTTGAAAAACTACTTCCATGAGCATTTGAACCTGAACCCATTAGTTTAGGAGCAAACCTAGCTACCACTAAATTATTCAATTGAATTTTGCCTTATTTTTGCGCTCCCAATCCTGGAAATAAGTAGTATTTTTGCCCCCCTTCTAACTTATTTTACCTCCACCACTGATTTCAACTCTTATTTCTAGATATCTCTATGATTTATATTCACTGCACTTTTTGTTTGCTGATTTTACTCATAAAAGTTAATTTTAGACCATAAGGGGGTGCTTATATACAAAATGAATTATACGAGGATACTTTATAGCAGACGGCACAAACCAGGGAGTTTTAGGAGTAACAAAAACATATGCTTCATATGGTCAATGTTCTTTCTGCATTCCCTGATGGCATCATCCTTGCACATTGATAATAAGGGATCTCATTTAATTCCATAGCCTGCCAGGAGACTTCCAGTATGCATTGAACCCAGACCTGACTGCTCGTAACACAGTGGACAGTAGTTTAAAAAGGAAATTCAGAGTAGTAGCTTTTGATTCATGTTGTTTGTATTTTATGATGTATAAAGGCCCATGATATTATTAGAGAAGATGCATCAAATTTAAGGACGTACTTGGATGTAGGCATGTTACTCATAGAATAAAATTTTTTGTGTGCTGTTATCAGTTCGGTATGATTTGATAGAGAGATTCGTGGGTAAGGTGGTTGGTAAAGCTTGGCTTTGAATAGTATACATGTCCCTGCTTCTTCCGTAGCCCCATGTGGGCAATCACTCTGGGCCTTCCCACTGAAAGAGTTGATTGGAAAGCAAAAACTGAAAGGGACTAGCATGATTGAAAGAGAGAGTGAGAGAGAGAGAGTCTTGAGATGAAAACTGATACTGAAAATGACTTGCATGATAAGGATTTGGAAGATCGAAAAGAGTCCTTGGAGCACCACAATTAGTTGTTGTCTCCTTGCCGCGAGGATAAGCCTTTCTTTTATATCCTTCATTTATAACCAGAAGGACCAAAATTCTGAAACATGTATTGGAG
Organism: Tetrastigma voinierianum; assembly: GCA_016808115.1. Classification (NCBI taxonomy): domain Eukaryota; kingdom Viridiplantae; phylum Streptophyta; class Magnoliopsida; order Vitales; family Vitaceae; genus Tetrastigma; species Tetrastigma voinierianum. The sequence continues at coordinate 116,392 of JAEQBH010007691.1, forward strand.
CTAGTTGGTAGGTTTGTTAAGCAATCTCATTTGTGGGGTTAGTTCATTTGTTTTCTAGTATTTGCAGGCATATTAACTTGCTTTCAGCCAGGTCTTCTCAACCCATACCTTTAGAGTGTTTAAGGATCCTTCTTCACCATGAGACAGACCTTGGTTTCCAAAACAGAGGCAGTCGTCTGAATTGTTCTTTTCAATCCTTAAGTGTTTAATTCGCATTTAGAGGACCAAAAAAAAAAGGAAGTCTCTCGAGCGTTTTGTTTCTTCTAGGGACAAGGCACTTTAAACGGTGCGAACCACTGATACTAACATCATATTTGCTTGGTGGCTTCTTTCCCCTTGAGAGATTTTCATTTACTTGACAAAGATTAATTCCTTTTTCCATGGCAGGTGTAAAGGGCGGTGAAGAGGGAAGGAAGGCGAGGTTGGTACGTCACAGAAACGAAACCAGTTGGAAAAGCAAAGCCAAATGGGACGATAGAATCTTCCGCGTATGAATGGGATCTTGGCCTTTTGATTGTGTGCCTTGGAGATCAATGATTGGATTTATTTTACCATGAGACACAGTACAAATCTCAGTCAACCTGGGAGGTGCTGATTGCCTTTCTTTAAGACTGACTTTGACATTGCCTGGGGTGGGGACCCTCCCTCTCCCACTCTTGGAACCACTCAAACATTGGACTTGTGTGGAGTCAATGGATGTCCTAATCTCCAAGCCACCCCGTACTGTTCCTACAGGTAGGTAGGTAGGTATTTCTCTCCCTCTCCATTTTCTGGGTTGCCCACCCACCATATGATATTATTTGAATATCTTGCAACTTGCATCACGAACCACGTGAATTACTAGGCTAAATGCCTGTAGCCATAACTTCTCTGATAACCTCTCCGACCTTCCCTTTACTACCTACTTTGGTACACTAACCTTTTCTAATAAGTCCTGCCATATTACAAGTGGAAACCACTTGGGTTTGATGATAGGTCACATCTTGAAACTGGCCAATGGCCACACAGAGGCTCAAGTTGTCATTTTGGACAAACGGTAGGCAGGTTTGAATTGACATTTCAATTTCCTTTTCCTTCATCCATCTACTACAGTAAAGGCATATACCTGACCTGGGGGAGTGGGTGAGGCTCTGTAATGGTTCCATCATTCTTATGTATTAGTGTTGAATAGCTCTGCTCATATATATATAGATGTGTGTGATTACTCTTGAAGAGTCAGGGTTGATCTTTCAGCCCATGTTACCCAGGTGGGAGAGGGAGGGTCCTGAATGAACCAATCGTTAGGCTGATGCCTCTCCCTGCTGGAGGCCCTCTTCTGGTGTTTGAGTTTTAGCTTAATAAATTACAAGCTGGACATGGTTTTGCTACATTCGATGTTGAATGAAGCACGAGGAGAGTGTTTTTTATGTTCTTCTTCTTCTTTGAACTTCAACGTTTAGAGTGGAGGAATGGAGGATGGAGACATGTGATTGGGCCTGGGCGGGAACAGAGAGAGACTTTAAGAGGCGAAAAAGACATGGCGTCAAGGGATGGGTCCGCAATTCACTATCAACCTGATACTTTGTGTATGTTATGATGATTGGTGGTGTATAAATTCTCAAGCACTTAGACAAAGGCAGGATTCGAGCCAATAATTCATAGTCAATCATATGGGTAATATTAGAGCTAGAATCCGAACCTATGTGGTGGTGGACTTGTTTTCTGTGGGCATTTATGTCTTACATGGCCTTTCAATACCCACCTTCATTTGATCAACCATTTAGATCGGACAATTTCTTCCTGGTGGCCCATAACACATTTCCCATGCTGTCAGTTTGGAAGGCTCCACCACCCCCACCTTTATTTTTTTCATCTTGTGTCTTCACCTGCTTTACATCCCTGACTACAAACTATAAGCAAAAACACCAAGACGTCGCCTACTAATTAACGCGCTTACTAGTCTTGCCAATAGCACATTGGTGGTAACAATAATAGAGAGATAGGTGCAAAGCAATTGGAGGGGAGGGAAGCTAACTTTAAGGTGGAGACATCATGCATGCATCAAACAATGACATAAAAATGAAGCAACACATCCCCCACAGCCATTGCCTGGTTGAAGAGAAGAGCACTTGGATAAACAGGCAGGCAGGCATGTATAGTCAGCAATAATAGGGCACAGTTGGAATTGTAGATGAATGGGTAGACACAAGCGTAGGGAGGCAGGGCCAGCGCTTATTGATAATTGATACCCCCCACCCACCCATCCACCCACCCATGATTCATGAAATTCATGTTACTCATGCGACTCAAGCCTAATAAAACCAATGTGACAGCTGCAAGTTCCTCCACAAATGTCAATTGTCAACTGTCAATTGCCTCCTCCTCCTCCTCCTCCCCCTCCCCCTCCTCAGACTCCTGCATGTGTTCTCGTTTCGGAGTCTGGTAACCCCATTTTCAAGGACACTAGCAAGGGTCCACGTCTCATTACATCCTGTTCTATCAGTTCCTATGTATAACACAACCACCACCCATCATTTTATTTTTCTTCACATATTTTTTATATAATAATAATAATAATAATAATAATAATAATAATAATAGCAATCATAATCATAATGATATTTTATGGATTAAAAAATGGTCATAATTGCATCATCTGACAATCTAAAATAAACAAAGATAAAAGGAAAAAGAATGAAAATGCTTGAAAATCAAACTTGTACCTTTACAAATTGCAGCAGAGCATAATATCAGAGAAACAACTGATGAATTGAATTACAGGGAATACACATGGAGAGGAGGGGATTGGAGAGAGAAAGAGAGAGTGGGCTAGTAGTAAGTAGTACCCACTGGGGGAGCTGTGAGTCCACCCCACCCTCACCTCCACCATCCAGTTAGTACCACCATCAACACACACACACACACCATACCACACCATACTCCTTTTTTATTATTAAGATTGAAAAATCTAGACCCAGAATCACAACAGTGGGAAATTAAAGATTCCTGATCTAAACTGGACCCAATAATACTCGCCCCCATTTGGCGTCGCATCATCCCAGCCTCGTTTAGTTCTAATTGAGTGAGATTTCCCTCTACCTCCTCCTTCCCCATCTATCACCTCTCTACGTTGTTAAATGTCCCTCCTTATAGTTTCCCTTTTCTACTACACAGCCTTCCTGAGAACCAGGGGATTCTCTCTCTCTCTCTCTTTCCCTTTCTTTTTGGTTATCAGCTTCTATTTTTTTACTTTTTTTTTTTTTTTTTCGTTCTTGACATTTCCATTAGTTCAACAAATCCGTCAGGTTGTCACATCCACAGATCTTATCCTCGGTGATCTCATCTGATTTGACGTCTCAGGAGAAATTGATATCCTGTTACAACCATACAATGCAACAATCAGTACTGTTTTCATTTCGAGCAGGTATTCATTCTAATTATTTGTTTATTTTATTTTTATACGCCCCATGTTTATTACCATACACTTCATCCATCCTTTGTTAGGGTTTCTCTTTGCCTAGAAATTTGGCAAATCAAACGTGTCACTGCAAAACCATTCAAACAAATCTATAGTCAGAGGATCGTTGTCGTAGGTTATAACTTATTTTTTTTGTTTTGTTTTCAGAAAAATTAAAAGAAATGCATATGATCAAAACCCATAACCTAGGCTTGGCATGTGACCCAGGGTGGGCTCTCATTCAGTTAGGAACTAGGCATTACAATCTGATGTTAACCGTGAATTATTAAATGAAAGAAAAGAAAACCCATGAAAAATACAAACATAAATAAAATTTTCTAAAATTTTATATATTTCTTAATTTTATGTAATAAAAAGAAATAAATAAAATATAAGTTTCAACAAACATGTAAATTAATTTATTAATTTTTTTTTGCAATTTTTCTCTTTCCTTTGATTTGTGTTCATAGGTTCTAGAAAGCTCCTTGTAGTTTCTGGTGGAAAAGGGATCCATGTGTCACTGGGTCCATATCTAATGACTCAAAAAAGGCAGATATTGTATTATGATTTCGCTATATACAATACTAGACTATAATAACTTCCTGCAAATATACCTGCCGATGCTTCACCACTCATCCATTTCCATACACTCCTTGCCTATTCAACAGTATTAAAGATATATCCCACTATTACCACTTTTTCTATTTGATTGTTGCTCATACCTCTATATATTTTAATTTAAAAAATGGACGACAATAATAAATAATACTAGTTGGAGAGAAAAGTATAGGCGTACCATGTAGTTATGGCGTTGGAAGAAGAGTAAAATTGGTGGTGCACCGCCAGTCAGCTGGACAAGGAGGAGCGGCCGTCAGGAGTGGATGGATTTCCGACTCATCCATTTGACACTCAAGTTCGCCAAACAGCCTCTTGATCTCTTCAGGTTCCCACCGCCGGTGTTTGGTTCTTCGCCACCGACCCTGTGCAATCATGCATACCAACACGTGCCATTTCTCAGCTCAACCTCTTCCTTTTTGGGAAAATTGGAGTAAAACATTATTATTTTAGAACTTTCAAAAAGAAAGGTTCATGAAAATCGATCATTCAAGAGTCAAGTCTCGCGTGCTCTAATTTACGGAAAAAAAAAAAGACTTTGACAAATATTGTAGGGTCACCTACCAATACTAATAATATATGAGTCGCAGAGAGCACAAACAAAAGTATATCTCGAAGTTGCAATATATGTATATATAATACATGTAGAGCACCAACAGATTCCGTATTATCTCCCAGGACTTCAAATTTGGGTTACTGTTTCAATTAAGCTCAAATAGCCACCTTGCTCCCTTCTAATTGGAATGTGACTCACACGCACTTTAAACACTAGTATTAAGAATCTCTTTTTTGTTTAATAACAACGATTATATTAGCGATAATAATAATGAAAAAAAATTTCAATTTAGGTTATTTTTGAATAAATAAATTGAAAAGAATAAAGAAGAGGAGGTAGGGGGAGTGAGTCAATGTGAAGAAAATACCTGCATGAAGACTGTCAGGTTGGTGTTGGAGAGGAGGAGGGGCATGGGGATGCGAAGGATAAGGATGCGCAGAATAGAACACCTGAATTCACCACAGGAAGGATTGGCAGTATTGTTGTGACAAACAGAAACAGAAGAGGGTGCCGCCGCAGAGAGGGCGCTGCTCACAGGGGCCTGCACGCGCCTCAACCAATAAAGCGGTCAGCCTCGGGCGATCTACTTGGGAACAAACGGCGTCGCCCGCATCCAGCCTCTTCTCTTTCACGAAACGGCTCCTGCATGTCAATACGTAGCTTTGGCTACTGTTCCAATACAGTATCAGAGCCTCCAGGACTTCCACACTCGTCCTCGAAACTCAGTAACAAGCCTTTCTCCCCAGTCACCGCCGAGTGGGAAGTATTTCTCCGCATTGTTTGGTATGACGAATTCGATTCGAACACCGACGTCGCTAGGTGTTCTGGGGCTTCTCAGACATGGTTTGTCTCTCCACCCCTATTATAACTTCTTCTTCCTCTTCTTCTTCTTCAATTTCCTCGTCTTCTTCGTCTTCGGTATCTTGGTTGAGGTTGAAGTTGAGGTGTTGTTACAGGTGGGAAGATGGGAGGGTTAGGGTGGTGGTAGGAATTGAGGGAGGGTTTGTGTTTAGAGGAAGAGGTATTTGGGGCTATAGCTTCCATTATGGGTTAATGGTTGTAATCCGCAAGATTGTTCTGGAAGGTTTAGGAAAGTGGTTCATGGGCATGTTTGAGAGTTGAGAATGGGGGGAGAGAGGATTCAGGATAATGGAGCTGTGATGGTTGGGTTGGGTTTTTGATGTAGAGGGACTGTACTGTGTGGGGAGCAGGACTAAGGACAGGGTGCGGCGTGTGGGCTGAGAGGAAGGCCGTGAGTATTATAGTTTTGATGTGGAAACTCTTCCAACTATTTGTTGGGCAGGAAATGACGTAGGAGAGAGAGAGATAGATAGAAAGAAAGACCGCAAGCATGTAAAAGTACGAAAGAGTACTTTTAAGGTTTTACGTGATGAAAATTTTCATTATTTTTGTAAAAAACCTTTAATTATCTGTTATTTTCCAATTAAAAATCAAAATGGGGAAAAAAAATTACTGAAATTGTCAGAAGATGTATGCTACCCAGTCAACTCAAGAATCTTGAGGAAAGAAAGAAAGAGATTCTACTTCTAGGTGAATATATGTGTTGGAACTTGGATGGATAACATTAACATCCCATGTTACTGCAATGCACACCTACCATTGGCTAACAAATCATCAAGTGGCCTGGTGGGGGAAGGGACTAGAGGAAGTCCCACTCCCATATATTACAGTCAATCAAAATCCAGTGCCAGTGCCAGTGCCATTTCATCTTAGCACCTTCAGTTTGCTAGCTGGGCAGGGCAATGGGGCACCACATGAGATTCTCAATTTCCAACTGCTACTTAGCAACTTGTCATGTAACAGTAGAGAATGGCTGAATAGTGAAATATCATCATCTACTGGCGCCTTACTGCCTTGCCTTGCCAGACCTCCCCGCCCATGCACTTCTCACCAACGCCCGCAGGAATAATTCTTACCCACCCCACTCTCTATTTAAATTGGTCCTTCTCTTTAACTCTCCACTATGGCAGCATGGGGCCAAAGCCAAAATAGGCCATTTAATTTAAGAGGTATGGAGCTACTTACAGGAGTTTGGAGTTGGAGTGGTTTTTCAATATTTGATTATTTTCCACTTTTATTTATTTATTTATTTTTATCACAAAAAAAAAAAAAAAAGAAAAAAGGTGATGACAGTAAATACTGAATAGTGGAATCTTGAAACGGTGGGGAGGAGAGAGGGTGGTGGGTGGTAGTTCATTAATTAAATAGTTGAATTTAGGTATACAGTATACTATATATGTGGGAGAGAGAATAATATTTCGTGGCGTGCATGGCAGCATTATTGGTGTTTGGCCATTCCTAGTTTAGAAAGGGGGGAAAGAAAACGATTGGGTCAGAAAAAAAAAAAAATCCCAGAGATCCCTTCCCTTTCCAACAAGCTTAGAGATGAGATAAGATTTGTCCAATTTTGAGAGCCTTCTTTTCAGACAGCCGTGTTTCACTCCTCCTCCTCACAAGTCACACCCTAACCTCATATCATCTTTCTCTCTGCCATTCTTCTATTAATTTCCGATTCCCAATCACCCCTTGTTTTGAGTAGATTCAGACACATCTCAAATTTTCAACTATAGGGTTTGGACTGGTTATTATAGAGGTGATTTAGGTTCAATAGGTTGAGTTATATATGTGCATATTCTTCTAATACAAACAAGCTGTTTTGTCTCATTGCCTCAATTAATATGATAATATCCATCCATTTATCATCCTATGCATTTCCTTTTGAGTCTGATTTTGTACTTGCCCAAATTAAAAGTACTCCCAGCCCTCTTTACACATAACCTGAAATTTTCTATGACTCTCAAGATGTTGTTTGGCTAAGGACATGATTCCTTGATCTCAGAAAAGCAATCTGTGATATTCATTGGTGGAAGACTGTTTCTCAAATCTTACCAGTTTAATTCGAAAATGGTAGAGGGAACCGAGCAGACACCCATGAGATATTTAAGGAAATGTGACCTATGAATCCTCATTTCCATTAAAGAATACAAATTTAATATTTCCATCCTGAGGTTTCCTCAATTCCCAAGTGAAAAAAAATCCTACCTGGTTTGTGAGATCGATTCCTCCATAAGTGTGCATATCTTTTTTGCAATACGTAATGCGCGCTTTAGCCTTTGCTTTACAAATAAGTAAAATATACATAGCTGATGCGTTACACACATGGGTCGATTCTAAAGCCACATATTTCCATACCAAATTCTATGATTGGATTAAAGATGGAATGAATCTCTTTAATACTTTTTAAAATACCCATTACTTTACAGATTTGTATATTAATTAATAATGCTTGGCGCTCCTTCAGATCACTTTGCGTCAGTTCAATGTAACCAGATAAATGTCCAAACATGTTCCAGTAGGCCAAGAACAATGCACCCCAATCTGATGGTTGATACGCATTTGCACACTATTCCAAACACTAATGATGGAGACATAAACAAATACTTAATTTAAAGAATAATTGATTCCAATCATAACAGCATGCTTCTGAGTTTTCTTTCTTTTTCATTTTTTTTTTTAAGCTAAGGCTAATGAAAATTGAACTGTTGAACGATTCAAATGAAATTTTCAAGGAAAGTTGCGGCATGCAGGAACTAGAAAATTCTGTTCAAATTTCCCACCCACGTTTTTTGGGGAGTTCTATTTTTTATAGATGCAAACAAAAAGTAACCTATAGAAACCAATTGGGGATCTTCAAGAAACCATCATAGACATGGAAACTAGGGCTTGAAAGGTACAGCTACAAGCATACAGCCCTCCTGCCAAATGCAAAATTGGAATTCGGATTCCCAATTTACATACACACACTACTCCTTTTCTGAGTGGTGTGTGTGTATATATATATATATATATATATATATATATATATATATATATATATTCAACATCGAAACTCTAAAGTAGGACCTTTCATATACAAAGACCTGGCATGGGACCGTCCACTCGCGTCCCTTTGTGTATATTTATGATAGATGCCGATATGCTGGACTCTTGAGATTATATTGGATAAGGAGTTTCAACAAGTAACAGCTATTTAATTTATAATCTCTCAATGTGCTCAATCACTTCCACCATACGTATGATTAGTTTCAGGAAGTTGTCTTTGATTAAATAGGGACATATGGATAACGAGCCCAGTGGCCAAAAACTAGTTTAATTTGGGCCCGAATAATAATAATAATAATAATAATAATCTGAGTGGGATTATTGTGTATTTAAAGGAATTCAAATAAAGAAAGTAGCTTGGCTTTTGGTCCACATGTAGACCTTTTAGGCGACTTTCATATCACAGGAATCCAAGAAGAAATTGCAACTTGTTAAATTTGTGTCCACTCCTAATTGTCAATTAATGAGGCTGTTGGAGCCCAGAATGTATCATTAAACTAGCCCCGATTGGTAATATAGAAAGCTTTGCCAGATATGTTGACTGACTGGGTGTGAAATTAATTTCTTAATTAATTCAAAATTTAATCTAAAGCAATACATTGTACATCCATGGCTTGTCCACTTTCTCTCTCCTCTCCCTCTTCATTTTTCTTTTATTAGTCACATCTAGGACAGTGTGAAATATAGCCAACATTGGAAAATAGGGGCTCATCCATGTATTTTTCATCAATCAAAGAAATTTAAATTTTGCTAATTTTTCCAATAAAGGGAGCAGACAAATTCAAAGTGGGGATGGACGGCTAATAAATTGACAATGAAATTATGACATGCATCCTGTCCTTTTTATTTATATTATTATTAAGAGAGAAAGATTAGAGGGAAGCAAGATTTTTAATAATTTAATTTTTGGGAATGAGTATCTCAATTCAGGTGGCAAGCACACCACCTGGCAGCAAAAGTCCACTGATGAATGCAAGTGTTTGATAACTAGGGAAGCTACCGGCCAATGACTTATATAATATAAAATTAATATTTCTGAAATACAAAAAATAAATAAATCAAGTAACGATTTCAAAACCCTTATCTACGACAAAGGGACATCATCTGCTATTCACTGCCACAAATCGAGTTTGATATTATGATTTAAAAATTATTGACTGAAAGTATGTAAGAAGAAGCCCATCTCATACATATCAAATTTGGCCTGGTTCTGAACGCTGCTTCAATTAAAATTTCATATGTATGTATAATATCAAGGCGTGCATGCACTCTTCTGGTGGACCCATTTCTTATCTTTGCTTTTCCTCTTCTGCATGTGGCATCAAAACAGTGAAACACCCTCCAAAATTATTATTAATTTTTCCAAGCAAAAAAAAAGAAAAAAAAGTTAATCGTTGAGGCAATAGAATGACTACACGTGGCATATAATGACGTGGTGTAGGGTAAGGTAGTGGCCGTAGGGGTGGGACCATCTGGCTCTTGGTGTAAGAAATGGTCCCATGACAAGGCCTGGCCTGGCCGGTGCCCTTCTCTGGAAATATGTAATGATTTATGGGACATGTGCTTCAGCTTTTAATTAATTTGATATTATTTTACGTGATGTAAGTTTTTTAACTTTTAATTTTAGCCTTGCCTTCTCTATATGCCATGTCCGTTTCCGATCAAAACAGGCAGATCAATTTCTTTTTCTTTTCTTGAAAAAGGAATTCTATGAATCTTTTTTAAGGAATTCTATGTTTTTTTTTAAACCTATTAATTTTGTACATCAAGTCATTATATTCTATTTTTAGTGAAAGAATTTGTGCATAAAACCTCTTCTTCTTTATCCCACCATTTATGTAAATTGAGTTATAGACTCTATGAATTAATTTTCTCTTCTCTTTTATTCACAAAATCATGGACATAATGAACTAATCAATCAATTAAATACAGAAAATCAAATCATGAAATCTCAATCTCCTACCTAGAATACAAAAAAAGATTTGCATGAATGTATAACTAATATACAAAATATATAATATTCCAATATCTCATATTCTCATCCATGACTAAGTGATATGGTTAATTTCTGTTCCATACGCCCATATTTTCTCTAAGACCCGTGAGCTTCTTTCCCTTCAGAAATGATACTTCCAGAATAGGCATGCAGTAGCATCCTGTGAAACGATGGGTGGGGGGACCTGTGATTCCTTCTATCATATTCTTCTCAAACCCATTCAAGAACCATCAAGCACAGGCATGGTATGCACGTACGGTACAGAAAAGTATAAATACTCGATGATACTTGACAGCAAAAAGTTTGGCAGGCATATATATCTCTTCGGAGGTAAAGGTCAAACTTGTTGGAGTTTTTATCATCTAGACACCTTAATGTTAGAGCAATACCAATAATATATCGTGTTCAATATATATATATATATATATATAAAGGGGAAAGGGAAAAGGGTCAGCTTCATCGTATTGTTACAAGTGCAAGATTGCTTTATTTGCATGCAACAATATAGACAGAACTATTAAATACCCCTCCATAGTCCATGCTATATATCATGTGATGTGGTGATCATTCATCACTTTGCACTTCGGTGGCTGTAAGGACTTAGGACCACTAAGTGGAGTCCATCTCACTCATTGCTTCACCTTTCTTAGAGCTGCCCAATTACTCTCTCTCTCTCTCTCTCTCTCTCTCTCTTAACATTACATATCACGAACACATACATAAATATATCTTTATTTTTTGCGTCCTTCTGTTCATTCATCACCTGAGGATTGATACAAAAGGTACTAAGAAACTTAGGCGTATCCATTAAAAATGGAAGGTTTTGATTCATTAGATATTTAAGGGTAGTGATTAATTGGAATGAAGTTGTATATTTATTTATGTATAATTGGGGTTCCATTTCCAAAGTCAACTGCAAAGACATGGACATTCAAAGTGACTTTATTAAAAAATCCCCTTCACGGCTTCACCTCATTTGAATAATGAGCCGACTTGTCCCAATCGTTGCCTAACTTTGGATGGAAAAAAGAAGGCTGGAGATGACTATACGTCTCATTATTGCTCTCCGCCTTTCTATTATATTCGTTACCATTTAAATCAAACTAACCTCCCAGGCTTCAACAACCTGACGATTTAACTATATATAACTTATTCTGATCATAACTCTTCGTTAGGTAGCTATATTATTATTGCTGATAAAGTTTTCAAAACTACTGAGATAAAGACCAAGATTCATTCAAAGGGCTGTGAATTTCAAAGTAGCTTGGATATGACACGATCACTGACAGGAATTTAGCAAATTATCTTCTGTGTTTACTCAGAATTGTTTGTTTTAGTAATGAAAATAAGTTCAGCATTGCATTCTGGTTGGTAGCTTTTTAAAAGAAAGCCTGAAAGGATGGAAAGAGTTTGAAACAGTTTGATGGGTAAATTGGCCCGGTTTACTGAGGCCACCACTGATCAGTCTGAAATTTATCACTTGAAACCCTTAAGATTATGTATAATTTTTTGGTTCATATCTAGTTTGCTAAGAACACCTCCTCCGTGATCAGTGTCTCGCCAAATTCATCAGTCCAGTCAAATCAACAATATATAATACAATTAAGTAGTAACTTTATTTCCAAGTCTGAAATCTCATGATCAGCATTCATGCTCAAACAATAATATCGGTGGTGATACTGGTGCCTTTCTCTCCTACTTTTAAAAGTGAGAAAGGCTTAGGCATGTAGATTCATCTTTAAACAAGTGACCTTCAACAGCAGATTAAATGAGATTCCTTTGGAGAGAAAGAAAGAAAAATAAAAACATAAGCTGGACGTCGCTCTTGAATTGTCTCAACGGGGTCAAAGGGGTGAGCTAAGCTATAAGTCATGGTAGTATTCAGAAAGCCACTTTGTAATGATCTTAACCTCTCTTTCCCTTACATCTCGAAGCCATTCTGGATCTTCACTAGTTGCAAATCTTAGGTCCACATGGTGAGCCCCTGTTTCCAAATTGAAAAAAGCTAGCAAATATGAATGCACGTAATGTAAACAAGGGAATTATCAAAGTGAGAGTCATGCATGCTAGCTGATGCTACCGTTTAATAAAGTTTGTCTTTACTATATATATATATATAAAATATTCAATATGATACTATATAAAATATTCAATATGATCTACTAACCCATGCACAACAATATACTATATATAGGAAATGCTCATAGCACCCTGCATTATACAGAATTAAATTAAACTCCAAGATTATTTCAAACTATAACAAGAGCGAGAGTCTACAGAAATTAGAGATTCGATATTGATGAATGATGGGCCAGTGATCATACCCTCCTCCACTCCAAGGGATACTCAAGCCATTGAAGAAGATAATGTTGCTGCCGAAACGTTTCAAAACCCTCTTAATGTCCTGTTCAGAGTTCAAGGTAAATCAATTGTCAGAGCTAATGACCGTGGTGCAGTGGGGAGTGCAGTGTTAAGAGTCATTAGAAGAAAAAAGCCTATGCCCCTTTGGTATGCTCAGACTAAAAGAAATTCATAACATAACTATAGCACATAATTGCAAATAAAGTAAATAGCCAAGGCTATAGCTATAAGTGGCGTGAACAATGAGTAACTAGTTCTCACGACCTCAAGCTCAATTAATGATGTCAGTTGGGCTGGCTCGATGTCAAAGGCATAGTTGCAGAAAGCAGCTCTGTTACTGTAGTTCCATGTAGACACTGGAAATATGCTCTCTTCGTGTTTCACTCGTGGGCAATATCATCTCTGTGCACGCCTGCAATTGCTTCCCATTTAATGTATGATTTGCTCTTCTATTGTCTCAAATTTCTTTCATAGTCTTTGCTAGTAATAACATTCCAAGCTTTAAATCAAATCAGTACAGCCCAATCAAACACTGTATATGCCCAACTTGCTTGGGGTAGCCAAGGGTATAGGCCTGAATGTTTACAAAAAAAATTAACATTCTGATGAATCAAGTGATCTCTAATTGTGGGCTTGAGCCCAAGCGTGTGGTCCTCCAAAAATTAAAAAAACGTCCAAAAGTTCAAGAAATCTCATGAGGTGAAAAAATTATTATGTTTTAGCTTATCTAATCTTGCACATTTGGAGAATGTTTAATTACAGTTTTTTAAAACCATTTTTGTATTGAAAAATAAAAAAATAAAAGAAAATAAACCTTGTCCCAATTAAACTTTTTGTTTATTAAAGCATTTGAAACGACCAGCTTATTTAAATTAAAAAAGCAAAGATCAATTTTATGATAGCGTCGAAATAATGTTTTATATTTGGCTTGATCTTAGAATAATTTCAAAAAATGAACCAAAGAGGCATTTTAATTCCAAAACTCTACCAATCTATCAATGGGACAAATGCTATGTATTTATACATATATCAAAAATTTTTCCTAGAACATGATGCATCTGCCACTTGTTTGGCAAGCACAATACCCCAATTTAGAGATTGGCCATCAAGCCGCCCCCCCCACATGGGTGAGACTGGCAAACTTGACTTATTAGAGGCATAAATGATAAAAGCCAAGCGACAAACATTATTGTATTAGCAGACAAAAGAAAAAGGTAAGCATTCGTTCCCTTTCCCCACATCATCACGCTAATTTCATTATTTTATGTTTCATAGCAATTAGCAATTGCCCATTCCAAGGTCATGTTGGAGTCTGTAGAAATTCAAACTATTTGTTTGTTTATCCAAATAAAACGTTTTAGACTCCAATGAAGATTGTGATAATTAATAATCATTTATGAGAGCAACTTTTAGTTTTAGCATGTGAGAGCAAGATCTTCTTGTATACTCTCACATGCTCTGTTTCTAAATCAAGTTGTTGATTTAATCTCACGAAATTGTTTCACCCTTGGGTTGTGACTTCCTACTCTCATACCAATTTCCATATAACATTTGAGGAAAATTTCAGCCCTAAAGAGTTATTATTATTATTTATATTTTTTGGAACAATATAATAATAATAATAATAATAATAATGTATTGTTATTATTATTATTGCTATCATTATCTATTCAGGTAGTCCGTAGGTGGGCTCTACAGGGATTTAGGAATAAGTCAGCTCTCAGCATTCCTGGTGTATTGATCTGATTTGGTTGATTAGAACTCACTCTATTTTATGGATACTTTCATTTGTCTTTTTGAGTTTTTAATTAAATACACCAGTTCACCAAACAATACAACATAACTAAAAGGCAGAAGAAAAGGGTATAAACACTTACATCCGGCGACGAGGAACAATTTTATAATTACAAAGATCAAAAATCAATTTCTTAAAAAATTATGTAAAAAAATAAATATCCAAATAATTAAACAATTCTACAAATATCCTAAAATAGATGAAGAAGATGTGCAAATATTATAAAGCATCACTTTTATAGATTAGGGGTGAAAGCAGTCTCACTTTTAACCTATATTAGAGATTGTGAGATATAAAATAACACAAAATATAACATATATATTAGAAAAATAAAGATATAGGAGTTAATTTAAAGCGAAGATCTATTTATTTCTATTCAGATATTAAATTATAGTACAAAATACTTTTATAAAAAATTGCTTAGCATTTTCTTTAAATATTCAATTTGGGATATTTCAAAACTAATCTCACATATTTAATACACAAAAATGAAGTACGAAGAATGGATGGATATATATTTTCTTTATTTATAATTAAAAATGGAAATTAATTTGTGATGCTTGTTATTTTTATTTCAATGTTTAAATAGAGTTAATGATATAGGTTGAATTTGATGGGTAAGTGAAAACTTTATTTTATTTTTGAAGCGTTAGGTTGTAAGGATTTATGGTCGAATAAAAATTTGAACTCCGTGGCGCTTAGTTTGGCACAAGTGGCACATATAAGGTTTAGTCCGGGTTAGTGAAATATTTATTTAATCGTTTTAAACAACAAACTTAATAATTAAGATTTTTCAAGGATTTATTTACAAAATTTGATATTTGGCTCTTAATATGGAGTCAAATTTTTTTACTCTTTATAAAGTTTTAACAATAATAATTATCATAATATATTAAAGTTTGTTGTTTTAACTTCTTTACTTTTATTTTAAATGTATCTTTTAATATAATTTATATGATAATTTAATATTTAAAAAATCCTTATGAAAAATTACGGAATGCATTTCAATTAAAATAAAATTCACAGTTTAAATATTGAATATATTTTCATTTATCCCATTAATCATATTTTAAATATCTACAATTTCTTTTTTTCTCCTTTAATTTTATTTAATCATATTTCTATTTTAAAATTAAGATATGATTTAAAAAATTAAAATTTAAAAATGATAAAAACGAAGTTTACTACTTTATAAATTAAATTAATTTAATAACTAAATTATCAATATATTTTCAATAAATTTATTGTGAAACTAGTATTAATAACAAAATATTATTTATCCTCAAAAAGAAAAAACAAAAAACAAAAAAAACAAAATATACACTTATTTCTTTCTAATATAATTTATATCTTCTACTTAAAGATAGATTTTCAAAACAAATAGGATATTTCATTATTATAAAATTATTTTATTTAAAAAATAAATTAAAATTTTATTTATTAATATTGTAAAATTAATAATTTAAATGAAAAGATGTAATTATACTAGAAAAGAAAAGATGCAATCTTATTAACTTTCAACAACTAATAAATTTTAAAATTAGATATCTATAAATATTTTATTTGAATATTTAAAAACATTTGAGATTTATTTAAAATGAAACAAAACTTATTTTAACATAACTTTTTCTAATTTTTTAAAATAAAGAAATATTCATATATCAAAGGAAATTTAAGATAATTTTTATAAAAAAATATTATAAAGTTATCATAATCATACTTAATTTAATTACACTTGAAAAACAATTTAACATAATACATTATTGTATTTAATTATTGTTTTAAAAGATTTTATAAAATATTTTCATAAATTTTAGATAATTTTAACTATCGTATTTTTGTCAAAATATTCATTATATATATATATATATATATATATATATATATATATATATATATATATATATATATATATATGCTATATATATATATATATATATATATATATATATATATATATAATATATATATTATTCTAAGACTATAAATTTCAATTTGCAAAATTAAAATCATATCTAAATTGCAAATAAAAAAGGAAAGAAGGAAAAGAGAGAAATGTCATTACCATCATAGATTAATAGTTCTAAAATTCAGGTTTCTATATCCATATTAATACATGTTAGTATAGTTTATAGCTTACAAATTAAGTTTCCATTATTTTTATTTTTAGTAATTTATGTTTTGATAACAATACTGTTCTTCTAGTAATTTGGAAGGGATCAAATACTATCGTATTATTTGTGATGTTGAAGATGATCAACAAATGTCAAAATCCCTAATTTGTGAGTAACACACATATTAATGGGTTATTGAACCAAAAACCAAAGAGGCCAAGACTTTAACCTCTAATGTGGAATTTTTTTCGTGAAGATTTGGGTGGATAAGATGACTAAAGAAAATGTAAATACAGGATTGTGGAAAAGAATATACTTGTGCAAGTACGTACTGGAACTTCTCACCTATCCAAGTATACTAGATGTCACAAGATGCATGGAATTTCATGATGCTGGCGAGATATGTTGGTGATAGTGAAGGGAAGTTGAAAGAAGAATTTATCCTAAGATGAATGTAGGAAATATGTCTCAATTGATTGTACGCGCAGTTTACCTTTAGTAGTGGAGGTGTTTAGAAAATACCAAAAAATTTGAATGAAAATTGTAGAAATATTTACGGAAAGAATGGCTAGATATGATGTGATGAATAAATGTAGGAATTGAAAAGAAAAGTTGTGACAACGATTATTCAAAATTCATGGTAGAAATTATTAGCAGACTTTTTGATTGTTGGACTGCATGCACCAATATTAGTTATATATCTTTGATTGCATATTATATTCATAAGGATTGGATGTTGAAAAGTAAAATTTTAGTATTTGCTCACATGTAACCTCCACACACTGGGAATAATTTGTCATTGAAGGTACTTCAATTTTTAAAAAATTGGGGAATAGAGAGAAAAATATTTTCTATTACTTTGGATAATGCATATTCGAATGATAACATGCAAAATATCTTGAAGGAACACTTGCTTGTCAAATGACATTATTCAATGAAGAGTTCTTTCCATATTGGTGTTTTGTACATATTTTAAACCTTATTGTTAAGATGGTTTTTTGAAGGTTGTTAGTGATACATTGCACAAAATTAAACTGAAAATTATTAAAAAATTGTAGGGCATGAAGTAGGATGAAACAATTCTCTCAATGTATTGAACAAGTTAGTTGAGTTGTTACATCTGTTGATTTGAAGGATTATATTGTATTACAGATGAGACTCTACTTATAAAGTCTTGGGTGCAGTCAAGTATCAGTGGGTTTTTTTCATAGTTTGAGTTGATTGATAAAAATTATAAATGGTGTCGAATCCTATTGATGATGACAAGATGATGTTTAATATGTAGTTCTTAGGCCATTTCATACAATAACCAACTTGATTTTGGATCAAAATATCTCTTTAATTGTATTTTAGGGAAATTTAGAGGGATAGGGATTATTTTGACATCGATTCCCGACAAATGATGATTTATTGATTCAAAGTATGTATTTATAGAATAAAAAATTTTGATATATATTAAATTGAATATAGTGATTTTGCATTTGTTTTTATTCTTGATCCAGAAGCAAATTTCTTGTTAGCATATATTCAAAACTTGAATAAGTATAGCAATAATGTCCTTTAGTGCAAACTTAGAATAAGAAAGGCTTTGTATAAACTTTTTGATGATATAGCAATAAATGTGCATCACTTTTATGGTTCTTGTTTTTCTAAATATAAAGTGAACCTCAAGTATTATTAGAAGAAAGGAGAGATTGCCTACATACGATGGTTATTTCTAATCAATCCATTGTCTTTTAAAAAAAATTACATATATATATATATATATATAATATATATATATATATATATATATATATATATATATATATATATATATATATATATATATATATATATATATATATATATATATTATTTAATCTAAATCATTCATTTTAGTCATTTGATGGATTTGAAGACAGATTGTAAGAAGGTGTATGTGGAAAATCTAAACTAGTCTTTTATTTAGAAGGTGGGAATTCTTTGCTGGAAATTTTGATGTGTTAGGTTATTAGGGAGATAGAAGTAATAAATTTTGTGATATTACAAGATGACTTATGGCGTGTTAACATTGTGTACTTCTGTAACATGGAATCAACTTTAGTATTGAATATCCGTGTTTTAAACGAAATTATAAGTTATCTTGATGAAACATTAAACTCTCATATGCACGTAATTGATTGCTTGGTTTTGTTAGTAAACAACTTTTTTTATTAAGGATTTATAATGAAACATTTCCTTTGTACAATTACCTATTAACTTATGCTAATTTTAATTGGATTTGGGATAACTTCTTTTTTTAATAAACCATAGAATCTAAATAGAAAGATTTATCAGATGCTAAAATTGAATTGGGATGAATAAATGGTTACACATAGAATTATAAGGCCTCAAGCTATAATTGTTTACTTGAGATCGACTTCGTAAAATATCGAATTGACTTGGAGTTAATTGACTTAGAACCGATTCTTGAGTTGTTTGTCAAATTGAGTTTGAGTATTCTGATGCTCTAGCTCGGCTCTTTGGTAAGGAGCAATGAGTTACTATAAAGCAATCAAACTTTATTGTTTGTTAATCAAATTGAACTCAGTTGATGTTGAATATAATTATTCTCATTTTTTAAATTGATTAAAAATTTAGAAAACTTAATCGAGTTTTACTATTTTATTAATAAAGACCAAGATTCAAAGTGATTTCGAATATAATTATTTATTAATTTTTTAATTGACTCGAGTTTTATAAAGTCGAGTTTGAGTAGAACGACTGTTTTTCAATCGAGTTTAGAATATTTGAAAAACGATGAGATTGATGTTTGGTCGAGTCAGTACAATTGAAACTATATACACCCCCGCCTAATTCTATCAATACCCCCACCAACTTTCTAGTATAGGATGATTGGGTTTTAGGCCCCCAGGAGGGAGGGTCAGACACCAAATTTAATGGCACTAGCTAGTTGTAGATAGAAATACTGAATAGTTTGTAATATGTAGCTAGAAAATGGCAGCAAAAGAGGAGAAATAGAATATTGAGCACCTGCCAGGTCCACTCGGCTAGGCCGTGCAGATTCAGAGTCATCCTGACCGGATCGAAACACTTGGTAGTTTCCAGTGTAGTTATAGTAGACGTTTGCTGCCGTACAACTTGGCAAATGTGTCATTCACGCCCGGATCGTCAATCGCCTTGCACATCTACCTCACAGCAACTCACCCATATCAACCTTCATCATTTCTTCAGTTTTATTCAAACTAATAATCTTCATAATCTTAACGGCCGCATTAATAATGAAATAAAAATCAATAGTTGGCAGGTGCGCATAGTTTTCTTGACAATTCAGCCAACCCTTGACCAATTTGCACTGACCTGTTTCACTGGATAGGCTGGCGGTGAGACTTAGAAAATTGGAAGGAGTAGGATAATCTGTCCATTGCCCCCATAGATATGGCAGTGAAGCCAACTCTCTATAGCATGTCCGCTAATATAATTGCTGTGGACCCATTGAAAAATAAAACTTGTAATTAAGGAGCATCAAGTAAGTAGTGTATACCCCTCCAAAAAAAAAAAAAGTAAGTAGTGTATTAATTAATTCTAATATATATATATATATATATATATATATATATATATATATCTATATATATATATGTTCGATTAATCAAAACAATCCTTACTTGCATATTCTGAATGACTTCGGAGGACCTCCGTCCTCCATTTTCTAACAGTCTCCTATCAGTCCTTCCCATGATCCTTTAAATCACCTTGTAGCAATTCTCGCTCTCACTCTGATTTAATTTTCACATCAGGCAATATTATAATGCATGTGGAAATTAAATATGGTGAGAGAACAATAAGAAAAGGTAGAAAGAGAGAGAGTGTACCCTATAGTCTTAGGTGATGATGTTGAGGTGAAGCTATGCAGATAATATTCTCAAAGTTTGAGAGTTGGAGCAGAAGAGGCAGAGTGCTAGTGGCATCTTAGGTACTTCAATCTAAACCATGCTGCCAGCACTGCCCCATATCATAAATAATTTTCAACTACTGTCAACCCTCTGCATCAGTGTAAGTTCCCAATACCAACTCTCAACTCAAATTCTATAAATTATTCACAAAGTTATTTAAAATAAGAAAAGAAGAAAAGAAAATTAAAATCATATAATACTTCCTCCATAGGAACCTCCGAACTACTACGGGAGAGTGAGTTGCAGATAAATTGTTCTTGAGATCAATGATGAGGTAGCGCCAATCAGCTAAGGCCTGTAGACTCAGATATCGGCGTGCTTGCATTAGTGTATGCTACATTTTATCGCCTCAAACGGTGGATTTCCGTAGAACCTATCTTTGTCATGCCCATCGATCCACATGTATATACACACAGTAACTCAATTCCGCTGATTTGATTCCTCCAGTATTAGTTAAAGAAAAGAAAAGAAAAGAAAGGAAAAGAAATTCTGTGGTGTTTAATAGTTGCATTACCTCGATGAGGCAGAGTAGGGCTTTGAAGTGGGAGCGGTGTCAGGGAATAAAGCCTGTGTTCTGAGCAAACCATTCGATATCTCCTTCGTTACACCAATGACAGACGAAGATTGGAGCTAGCTTATCAGCACCATCCCAATGCGTGTAGTTGATCAAACACCTTTGTTGGAAGTCTGGTAGCTTTAGGGCTAGTAATTGAAGTGATCCAGTGTTTGTGTAGTGCCGGCTTCCCATAAAGCTTGGTTTTATGAAACAGAGCTGCTCTGGCTAACTATTGAAGATGGGAACCATGGCGTAATTTTGGCTGATGACAGGGTCAGGGTGATGATGAGAAGAAAAACATGGGAGTGAAGGACTTGTCGCTGCCATTTATCTTATCTCCGTGTTTTTTTTTTGGGGAAGGAAGAAGAGTATTTACTGTATACCCTGCCTAGCGGGTTCAAAGAAAGAGAGAGTGAGTGGTGGGCAGAAGAGGTATCTTAAAAGTCAGCTTCCTCCATGGAATAGAGCCAGGGGATGTGCAGGGATGGTAGCTAAAAGTTAAGATGACCCCCTCTCTCTCTCTCTAATATAGCTGGAATGTGGAACTACCTAAATATAATGGCGACCGCTGGTTTAACTCTTTGTCACTTCGTACAGTGTTTCCTTCATTTCTTTATTAGCTCAGATTGTGCATCGCATCTTCTAAAAAATCCGTCAACATGTACCGTTGCACCTCTCGATAAATATTACAGATTAAATTAAGTTCATTATTTCATTAAAATATTAAAATAATAGTTTTGTCTTCAAGAGTACTGCACGACATTATAATCCAACGCATGCTATGGAATAATCGCCTTCTTGTTTCTGCATATGGCCCCATGTTCATATAACTGTCCTCCCAAGTCCTACCCACTTCATCACTTGTTATTGTGTAGCGTATCAAGTAATGTTCTAAAAGTCATATCAATCCACCAATCAATCTGATCGATTGGATTCATTGGACGTTGCTTTTTTATTTCAATTTCCATAGGATTCGATTACGATTCAATCACTAATTTAACTCATGGATTGATAACCTTTTCTCAGTAGTCCGATTTTTTAAAATAATTTTTTAAAAATCATCCTGTTAATTAAGTGAAATATCAAATTACATGTGAAAAGAAAAGGATACAAGGGGATTAATGGAAGTTGTTTGAAGTCAAATCCAATTAATGGCTTTTTAACTCCATAGCTAGCTTAAAATTAAGTATATGGATGGAATTAGTGGAACCCACTGGCTTATTTATTTATTCATTTTAGTACCTTTGAATCTATGAACATAGCAAGAAGGCTCAAGTACTCCATATTTCTTTCTCTAATATATTCCTTTCTGGGAATTTAGATTTTTATTTATTTATTTGAAAAGAGAGTTTTATACTAAATTAACTTCAAAATATTATGTCAAATTTGAAAACTGACTGATATGATTAAAAAAAATCAAATTGATTATATATTAAGAAGGAAGTTGTTTGCTAATAAGGTCCGTTTCAATGATTAAGGATTGGATAAAATATATGAAATATATAATGATCGAATTTTCATAAGAACAAAATACTATAAACTAATAATACAAATTGAATAGATGTTCCCACAAGTTATTTGATTTTAAAACTCAATTCATAAATTGATATCTTAAAACTCAATTCATAAATTGATATCTTAAATAATTTACTTGCATTTTTTTAAATGTTGTTTGAAGTTATTAATATTACTATATATTTTATTTAGTTATTATTTATTTATTTTTTATTATATTTTCATTTATTTAGTTTTTTAATAGAAATAATTTCATTGATTCATAAAAGATAAAACAACGTAATGAATAGAATCGAAAGCGTATGCGTTTGATAGTCGAGGGAACTATACATTATAGTATAATCACGTATGAGAATTTCAGGTTCCTGACATGCTCCAGCGATCAATGATTTGAGTTTTTGTAATACAATCATTTTCTCTTTTCTTTAGCGTTTAAATAGTTAAAATCTGAATAAAAGCGTCGTCTTATTCTTCCTGAGGCGAAGCGTCGCGTTAACAAGATGAAGCATTTAAAAATCCTTAGAAATGATATGTCCTTGTATGGCTTGAATGTGATAACAATGCTCATGGCAATAATCGAAAAATAAATAAAAATTTAAATATATGTGGAATAACCATTTTATTGAGAAATAAAATGATATAAAGAGTTATAGAATGATGATTACAGTTCAAAAATGACAAAAAATTACCATTCTTACTTAAAAGAAAAAAGACTAGCAAAGAAAAATTTGAGAAAAAAAGAAAGTAGGGTTTTTGTTTTTCTTCTTTAATTATTTATTTAGTTATTATATTAGTTTTGTTTCTTTTTTTAAGTAAGGTCAAATTAATATTAATATTTATTTCAATTTATTATGATATACGTGATCCTTACTTTTATTAGATTCTTCCCATTAATTTATATGATAAGTGGTCATTTAGAGATAATAAAAACTATTTTTTATTACCTAGCTTAAGTCTTTAAGAGCTTAGATTGATATAAAGAGCCGAGGAGTTCAAGTTCCAATTGAACAAATTTGTGAGAAAATATATCATTATATTACGGTATAATGAAAAGGGAATAGATATTAAAAACTAATTTTAATTAATGTATAGAAACTCATTTTTATTTGTTAAATAAACAATTATTATCAGTGCAATCATTAGGGTTGTTGATAAAGTGATAAAATGATGGTATAATCAATATTTTTCTTTTATTTATAAGAAGAAAACAACTCCCTTTAAAAAAAGAAAAAAGAAAAAATAAATTAACTTAATTTAAAATTTGTATTTAGGCTTCGTTATAAATGGAGATTTCTATGTAATAAGAAAAATTTTCAATATAAATTAATGAATAAAAACTCACATCATGTCTTTAGAAATTACTTCATTTTTTATTTTATTTTTTTTAAAAACAAAAATTTATTAATTTCTCAATTTATTTAATCAATTATTGAAAACTATTATTTTGTTAAAAGTTAAAAAGTATTTTATATTTTTCAAAAACACATCAAATGAAATGTGTGGAAGCCATCAGACTAAGAGCAATAACTGTTGAAAATTCAGAAACGAAGGCATGGAAAGTAGCCACTGTACCTTTTTTTTTTTTAAGGAAAATAAAAGTATTGATTGAAACATAATAGGTTGATAGATCCCAATATATAAATAGGCCCCAAAAATCGCTAAAAATGAAATAATATATAGGTTAATAGTATAATAAATCGTATAAAATTACCTTAAATTTTATATATAGTTTACAGAATATACATTGGCAATACGATGATATAGCCCAGCAATTTGATATTTTTCGATTGGTCAGATTTGTTTCTTTATCTGAATATAGTATAAATGTATATAAAGCGATCGATAAAATAACGATAATCTGAAAAATAAAATAAAACGTAAATTTTCGTAAAAATTTTTTTTTATTAAGCAAAAAAATAAATAAAAAAAATTAAAATGATAATTTCAGATCAAAAATAACAAAAAAATCATACCTTATTACAGGATAACAAAAGAAAAAGATAACCGCCATCGTACTTAAAAAGCAAATAGAAAAACGTAGAATTTGGGCCTTATATCTCGTCTTGAATCTTGCTGTATCCAAGAAACTAAAATAGAAAATTGTGGGGTTTGGCCCCCTATGTGACTGTGTCGAGTGCTTGCTTATCTTATCAACATCCATATCATTATGACTCATTCAAATCAATATTATTTATAGTACATTGATTACACAAATCAATACAGTTTCATTCATCCATTTTATTGTTGAAGAGTTGATGGCTATTCGGTTGGGGGTCGGAATATCTACCATTTATTTATTTATAAGATAGCCTCACATACCAGTTATTCATTTGATTTTTGCTTTATTTATTCATTAAAAATAAATTTTTGTTGTAGGCTTTGTAGCCTGCATCATTGCCGTAGCGCTTATATTGTGAGGCTCTCTGCGGTTGTGCGTTTTGGCCTGAGCTCTGAGGCCTGTTTTTGAAGTTAGAGCGCGGATAATATTCATTTGGGATAAATTTCTTTCGTATTTGATGGTATACGGAGTTGCGATGGGGGGTGTGTTATGAAACACAATAACCCATCACTGCCGCCGCAGTATTCTGGCCTTATATTGTGGAAGAACACTCACCACGGTTGTGGCGTTTAAGCCGTGAATTTAACAATCGTAAGCGTAATTCTGAGTAAGAAAGAAAAACTTATTTGAAGAATCCATCCACGATAATTGAATATCCCCGAGTAATAATATATGTTTTTCCTATGCGGTCAAGTAATCACTTAAAATCGTGATTGATGATATAAGGGCAGTTGATTCTTACGACTTTTCTGAATGAGCCCCCTTTTTTTTTAAGGCATGTGTTTTTTACATGCCTTTATATATATATATATATATATATATATATATATATAAAGAGCGAGGAAGTGGAAAAGTTACTAATATTAAATGTTATTAAAGGCAGGAAGAGGAAAGAGTTACTATTAAATGTCTTTTATTAAGACATTTACTCATAAATGCGGGAAGAGGAAGGGATTACTAATATTAAATGTCTTTTATTGGAGACATTTTACTAATATAACAAAACACTCTAAAATACTTAAATTTTAAAATCGGCACGGAGGGATTTACACCGATAATTGTCTCTTAGATACTACACTAATCATCACACGTGTAATACGATGATATATGATGCTCAATCACGAAGTATGAATCGATTAAAATTAAAATTTCAACATTCTCCCACTTGATTCATATACGACTAGTATACAACATATTAACATAACTTAGGCTAGCCAAAATGTTATATAAGTCACAACCGTAAACTAAGCCGACAGATCATAGGCGGTCACGAGCCTAACAAGCGTCTCGATTCCTTCCATGTATCACAAGTCAATTCAATTCCAAGCGATCCACGATTTGATAAGGTAGACACATCTGCTTATATCACTTTGATATAAATAAGACCTAATATCTATAATCACTTAATAAAATATACATAACTGAAATATGATTCATAGATAAGCAAAATCAAACAAACATCGATATCTAGAGTATCAAATAAACATAAGCGTGCTAAACATAAATTCATACATGTATGACCAATCATCCGATATCTGAGGACTTATATTTACTCCCATTTACTAATATGGTCAATAAATATTTTTAGGAGCTAGTCCTTTTAGTCGGATCCACAATCATATCATGGGTGCCCAATGTGCACTATTTGAACTCTTTGATTTTGCACCTCTTATTTGACAGATAGATACTTTAAATCAGTATGCTTGGCTTGCTGGAGTATCACATCATTCTTAGAAGAATCTGTTTGCCGCATTATCACAATAAATCCTCATTTGTTTTAGCAATGGTACCAATGATACTTAAACCATTAAAAGGAGTGCGTCTAGCGATTAATTTGTGGCTTGAAAGCATCTTTATAGAATTCAGCCTCCATAGTAGATAGCAATGCCAATTCTTTACCAACTCTTCATGAGAATAGCTCCATCGGCTAGAAGGAACAAATAGCGAATGTGGACTTCCGGGTGTCGCCCACATCTGCGTAGTCACGGAGTCAGAGTAACTGACAACCTCAGGTTACTAGTTCTTTATATGTGAACATGTGATCCTTAGGTACCTTGCAAGTACCTCAAAACTTTCTTTGCGGCTCTCATTGAAATGTCAAGGTTTGATTGATAACGACCAACATGCAGGCCCTTGAAAGCATATCCGGCTGAAATGCAGTGCAGGCATGCAGCCAGACTCTAACTAAAGAGCATAAGGAATATCCATTTCTTTATGTCCAAGATGGATTCTAACCCAGGACATTGGGATGAAGTAGGAATTGTCTCCTTTAGTTAGGAAGCTGGGTAAGTGTACATGATTCCATCTTAAATCTTTAGAACTGTTGATGTAAGCCTTTTGGAATAATCCCAAAATTTCCTTGTGATATCCGAAATATTTCTATTAGTCGCATAAGGCTTCGCATATCCTTCATTTCAAAGTTACTAGAAAGATAATTCTCTTTATCATGCATGCAATAACCCACGATCACTAGCGCTGAAGAATATCATCTACATACAACCACAAAAGTTATGAACTTGCTTCCACGACCTTCATGTAGATGCAGAGTCGGCGGTCATTTCTACAAACCCATGCCAGCAATCTGGTATCATTAAACTTCAAAATACCATTGTCTGGAAGCTTGTTTTAATCCATAGATTGATTTCTTCAACCTACATACCAGATTTCTTTTACTTGCGGTCTCAAAACCTTGAGGTTGATCCATATATACCTCTTAACCGTCTCCATTGAGAAGGCGTTTAACATCCATTTGGTGAATCTGAATCAAAATGAGCCACCAAAGCCATTACAATCCTTAAAGAGTCCTTTCTAAATAGGAGAGAGAGAATCTCTTTGTAGTCGATGCCATCCTTTGAGTGTGACAGCCTGGCAACAAGTCGGCTTTGTACACTCGACATTGCCCTTAGAGTCTCGCTTAGTCTTAAAGACCCACTTGTGATCTTTTGAATCCTTCGATAATTCGTCATTTCCCAAACATTATTGTCATCCATGGTTCAACTCTTCCCCTTCATGGTCATTAACCACTTATGAATTTTCAGCTCATGGCTTGGTCGAAAGAGACCGGGTCAT